>REGL01001678.1:18657-34546 GCA_004194395.1 Aurelia aurita complex sp. Pacific
AGAATCCGAATCAAACGATAGCTTGACGCATTTGTAGAATGTTCGAATGTATACAATAGTGATAGAAGCTCCAACGCCACATAATCGAACCTTGTGTAGAATAGCGAAAAGGTCTATTATAGAATCAGTACGGAGACATTCCGTTTCTACAAGCGTTGGGGATGAGTCTCTCTGTTGACCGAAGCGCCATCATCAAGTCAAAGAGCACAGGGAAACGAGAGACTCCAGGTAATAAGTCTACTATGCAGAGCCCCCACTTGTCAAAAGCAACAACAACAGATAGAAACTGCCACACAGAAATTATGATAATAAGCACGTCAATTTCGTGTTTTATAGGTTTTTTATAAGAAACTTGGATCAGCACTTAGTACTAAAAGTTTTTCTTAGCTTAAGAAACAATTTTTTTAAGCTCAAGAAACTAACCTCCTGAATTAGAAAGTGAGAAAAAATTACTGGATTTTCTGTTTTCCTAGGTCACTCAAAATCAATCGTTTCGAGCATAGAGATCTTATCAAGTAATTTGAGAGCTGTTCTGACAATACTGAATGAACCTTTTATGAGAAAGTCACTTTTGGCAGCAAATGTCCAAAATTTCTAAGACAGTGGCAGAGCCAGACTTTAATGGGGTACCAAAGTGTTCAAACTAGGGGGAGGGGATAAAATAGCACGCTCAGATATTTTGCCTTTGCCATTCTAAATGTTAGTCCAGTTTTGTGGAGGGTGTGGATATTTAGCCCCTTCATATTCTTTAGCTTCTGAAGCTGTATCAGGCAATTTGCAAAGGCCAATCTCTCAGGAGTGGATAATTGTCCTCTAACAATAACCTGACTAGCTTTCCTGCACCCAGCCTTGAAAACTAACAAAATATTTTCTGAATTACTTGCAGCATGATTCACGACAATATATCACAGCTAACACCCAGAGAATCTTATACAACATCTCATACTGTTTGGAACAGAGTGACCTCGGAGGAAGTGACATAGAGACACTGCTTGATCGTCTAGAGCATGTAACATCGATTGTAATTAGATCTCATGAAGACAATGTTTTTTGTTTAAACTCTGTTCTTCAACTGCTACAGAGGGCACGCCATATCCTTGAAGAGGTATCAGATGAAAGGAACTGTATGCGTGAATTGCCCCTTGTATTCACGGGAAATACAGGCCGACCTACATATGACATTCCATTGTCACAATTACAGTACCTTATTGAAAATGGTTTTACAATCGGTGATATAAGCTCCATCATAGGTGTTAGTCGACGAACAATCAACAGGCGTATTCAGCAATATGGTTTTTCTCTAAGACAATGTTATAGCCAATTGAGCGATGCCGAATTAGATAATATTGTCAGTAGTATCTTGCATGACTTTCCAAACTGTGGTTATCGGCGCATGGATGGGTTCTTGAGAGCTAGGGGTCTAAGGGTGCAGCAGAAGAAGATACGGTGCAGTGTGAAGAGACTTGATCCTGATGGAGTACTATTACGTTCCATGGAAATAAACTTGATCAAGCGAAGGTCATACAATGTAATTGCACCCATGGCACTGTGGCACGTGGATGGTTATCACAAGTTGATACGGTATGCATAGTTTTCCTTGGTTCATTCAGTTTGATCTTGTTGCTAGCTACCAGGTGAGTCAATAAAAAGGCCTGGCGACTGAAAGGCTACGCTCCCTTGAATATAAAAACAATAGTATTTTGCTATATCTGATGTAATAGTCAACATGTTCAATTATTTATAGAATTTTTCATGGCGCATTTTTCATCCGTTCAGATTTTGCAAGGGATTTTCTAGGAAACTCCTAACAAGAAACCCTAAAAAACATGGAAAATCACAAGCGAATTTTCCGAATATGTTTACCTTATGTTGCTTGTTGTTTTGACTCATTTTTGCAGGTTATCGAAATGCGCTTTCTGTGGAAAATCTCCCATATCAAGGGGAATTAATGGGTGATTACAGCCGGGTAAATTACTGTACATATCAGGAATAAAAGTTCAAGGCAGTTTTCAATGTTATTGCTTTGATATTGAGGGAGAAGCATTTGATCAAACACTGGGCCTTGTCATTGACTCACCCGGTAGAAACGCTAAATAGTCGTATTGATCCTTCTCATGCTCAGGAATACCCCCAGAAAGTAAAGACAACAACTAATCACTTTTATGGCTGACTAATCAAGTACAATATATTGAAATATCCAAGAATAGTTTCACTTCATATGAATGCTTCTTTGCCTTCTTTGCAGGGCTATAAGTTTGATTTTGCTGTAATTTCAGATGGCGGCTGGTAATACATGGAGGAATTGATGGCTATTCAAGAAGGATCATGTTTTTGCACTGCAGCAACAACAACCGTTCAGAAACTGTGTTGGATGCATTTTTGGGTGCTGTGGAAGAATATGGCCTACCAAACAGAATTAGAACTGATAAAGGAGGGGAGAATGTGGGTATTGCATCATATATGTTGAGCCATCCATGGCGTGGTCCCAACAGAGGAAGCATCATTACAGGCCGAAGTGTCCATAATCAGCGCATAGAGCGTCTATGGAGAGACCTTTTTGGCGGGTGCATTTTCCTCTTTTACGAATTGTTCCATCGTCTAGAACTTAGTGGCTTTTTGAATCCATCAAATGACATGGAACTATTCTGCTTGCATTATGTGTATATTCCTAGAATCAACAGACATCTTTGTGACTGGGCAAATGCTTGGGATCGTCACCCGTTATCAACTGAGGCAGGCAGAACACCTGTGCAACTTTGGATAGGAGGCCTTGTTTCAAGCGGCCAAATGGCAACATTGCAACAGGAAGATGAGGTAAGAACAAAGTCATTGGACGCAATACTGTAAAAATTTTCAGGTGATACAAATGTAACATAAGAATAGTTAGAAGAGATACAGGTTTCAACAAGCATCAAGCTTTAGCAAAATAGCTGGCAGTAAAGCACGCAACATAGCAGCATGGAGAATTAAATTAATAGAAAAATAATTAAATGCATTGTGTAATATAAAAACTGTCAATGACTATATGATTTCTGGTTGAAATGGTATAATGATTAGTATAGCAACTCTTGGGTTTTCTAAATTCTTTACATATGTTGATAAACTTTTACTTTATGTGGAAAAAGGAACAAATGTTTGAAAATATCGCTTGTTTTCTTGAGACGTTTGGAATAGGATGGGGGGGGGCTTCTTTTGCTCTAATACAGATGTTATTATTCATCCCCATTGGTTTGTTGAAAGAGGACAAAATAGAAATAGATTGATAATTACAGTAAATAGATCCCTAGATCCCAAGAAGTTAATATTCCTTTTCAGCTTCATGCAAAATTTCTAGATAAATGCACCTGAGACTGATGAGCTTTGGTATGCAAGAGAAATCTTTCTTTGGGAAAGCAGTGTTACCTGTACAAAAATACAAGGCTAAACTTGGCCTTGTACAGGCCAAGTTTTAGCCTTGTAGAGGAGATTATGACCTTGGTATGACCTTGTACTAACCTTGGAAGAAAATTACAAGGCTATCAGTAAGATTCCAAGTTGCAACCAGTCGAACACAAGGTTTCCACAAGGCTTCTACAAGGCTAATAAGCATTTTTCAAGCCATTTACAAGGTTACAGCAAGGCTATAACCAGGCTATAACCAGGTTACAAGGCCATAACTACAAGGCTTGTACATGGCTATTACATGGCCTTGTATTTTCGTACAGGTACCTTTCCTTAAACCTTTTATGATTACGCTGGCTTTGATTTCAGAAACAATCATTCCGAAACTGTTCTGAAAATATCTCTTCTCAATCTGCAGATATCATATGATGATTATGGGATTGACTGGGTTGGCCCTTTGCCGCAACAATTTGATGACCATGTTGCAGGTGTTGAAATACCATCAATAGAGTACAGCTTGGTGCAACATGATTCATTCACATTGGAAGAAACTGTAGATCCTCTCAGAGAAAGTGACTGCCAAGGCGTTGACATATACTTAGAGGCACTGAATCTCCTCAACAATATCAACGGTCAGTGAAAGTGTTAAATTCATGTCCATAGAATATCTTGATTTGAGACCTCCAACTAAGTTTTTAAAACAAATATTCCATTTTGGATAAGGTTCAATACTGCAAGGATGAAAATTGATCAATGACATTATCTCCCTTTTGTATTGTGTTTGTCAAACATACATTGATTGATTTTTTCAGTTTTGTGAACAGGGTTTACACTTGGGAGCACTTGCAAATTTTGTTCAAATCTCTTAGAAATCTATTTTATGTGCCATTCGAAAGACGGTTTCTTATCTTAGATCTGAAAGCCTTTTTGTCGCAAAATGGGTACTTATAAAGTTATGGCTGTATCTATGGCTTGAAAAGGTTATTTTTCGTCTAGATCCTGGAAGTACTTCATGTTTCTTACCTAAACTTACTATCATGTGACAAATAAACAAACATGATATACGACATTTTGGGCTCAAGCCCATTGTCACATGGAAAATTTGGATGTGACAGAACTACTGTAAGGGCACTTTAATATGCATAGAAATACCAACTATAGAATCACTAAACTACATATCACAGGCTGAGCAGGTAATGATTTTTCAAGCAATTGCTTTTTGAAGCAAAATGTTCCATGTAAGGCCCCACTTTTAAGAAACCAATGTCTTTCAATCTCTTAGGCAAAAAATTTCTCTAAAATTTCGCAGGAAAACATTTGTCACAACTTTGCTGTATGTCTCATCATGTACCGTTTTGTATCGTATTGCATAAAGTAAGGACTTCCTACTGCAGCAGATGATGTTGTATTTTCTTTTTGTGTTCCACTCTGAAAGGTTTTCCGATTTGTTTCAATCTCAAACGATGTAAGGAGGCAACTTAAGTTTACAGTTTCACAGACATGAACATTGATAGAGTCAGTTTGCAGTTGTACTTTTTAGTGTGATAAGTCTTTGGGTCCAATAGATGGATAAACTAGTTCGACGGAAAGTTTTTGTTTCTTACAACCAGCTGTTGCACACCATATTTATTTTCCATGAAATCACAAGTTTTCCCCCAGCGTATACATGGTACTTCTGTATAGGCTATGTTCATTTGATAAAGAAATTCCCACCCACTCAAAACCAACTTGTATACTGACAGTTGGAAAAAAAATTAGCTAGCCATGCAGAGGAGTCGACCTCGCGGGTTAGAGCAATTTTATGTTCTTTAATGGCTTGAAGGCTAGTATATACTGGGTGTCCCGAAAAAGTATACGGATTTGGTTGGCTCCATAGCGATATGAATTTAGCTTTAATCGATGGATAATCATTCTAAAAATGTTCCTTGAGAGTTAACTTGAACATAGGTACCTCGTTTGATGGTATTGGTACCTTGATATCAGGTATATTAATCTCCAAAGCTCGAATCTGCATCCTCCTGCTTTTGGCCTTTGGCCTAATCTAGTGCTTGACGCACAGCGAATAAATCAGCGATAGCCTTGATAACATTTCAAAGCTGTTAGGTCTTTATTACATTGTTTGCAAAAAATCACCCCCAAGTCACCCGTTGGGCATAGTTCTTCGTTGTTCTGCAATTTCAGTTTTCAATTGCAACGTGCTCAAGAATTGAATAATGCCAAAAGGCCAAAGCTCTGGTTTGCAGATGAGTACAAATTTGAGCTGTTCAAAATTAATATTGCTGCGCTCAAAGCACCAATACCAACAAACGAGGTATCCATGTTCAAGTTAACTATCGAGGAGCATTTTGAGAGTGATCGGCCATTGACTAAGGTAAATTAATACTAATAATGATAATAACAATAATAAACTCCTCGTTTTTACAGTTGGTATGGCAGCTACTAATAGCTCGTGCTCTTCAGAAGAATGAGCTAATAAAACCATACCAACTTGGTAACTTTAAGTAATGGTTAAGAGATTGGAATTACTTTCCAAATCCTGTTTGGCTCGCATTGGATACATTGGATATCTTCCTTTATCGAGATTTTAGGAGGTTCTTTGCAAATCAAGCTACTTAGGGGTAGGGGTCTCTGTTTTCAGCTTTTGCACACACTTTATCTTTACGAGCTCGTAACTCGGTTCTGAGGGAATCAATCTAAGGTCTTAGAAATGAGAGTATCATACCATGGAGCTTGCCCATTGTGTCGGTATTTATTTCAATTTAATGAAACGTTGAACATTTTTGGGACACCCTGTACGTATAGTTAACGTTCTTTGTATTTAGGACTCGCCAAAACCAGTCATTCCAAGTTCCAAGGCCTTATCCATCTTTGTACAAAATGTATCGAAACTCTCGTGCTTGGTTGGAATCACTAGATTACTGCTGCATGTTCCTGCTGAAGGGAAATCGTCGCTTTCTACGGGCGAATATTCCACGAAAATCTTTTCTGCAAGTCCTGCCACACCAATTACTCCTTGACCCGTGGTGAAGCGGAGCAGGGCTTCAACTCTAGAATATATTTTATCTGCAGGAAGGGATAAATACGCAAGAATTAATTTCTAGTTCTGTGAAAGTTTCGAAAAAAAAGAAGAAAGCACTGAAACTGCCTGTAGATAACGCCAGGTAAAACACGATGATTTTCTATTTCAATTTCACCAGTGGGCACCAGTGAAAAAATTCGAAAGCCAAACCAAAACAAATTGTTGGAAATCATTAAAACAACAGAATATTTTCCGAAAAACCATATTAATGAAACAAAGCTACATACAAATGTGTCACCAACGTTAATGAACGGAGATGTAGCAAGCTGGCGTCAAAATATGCAAAAGATAGCCACAAACCACTTATTGACCCAGCGTTCCGTCATTTATCCTGCATTATCCTAAAAATCATTCATGCAAATTTCCATCCACTTCTGATGCTGAAATGCTATAAAATTTTCCACCATCCACATCAATGTCAATTACTCCTCACCTGTAACTCTTTATGCCATTTGCCACGAATTTCGGATTCTGATCAGATTTCATTGCTAAAATTACATTTTTTAGCGTGCACATGTAGACATCTCATCCTTGAGAAAGAAGACTAGCAAAGCAAAGGTCTGAAACCTTGATCATCTCGTCTAGTATCTGTGCATTTGCAGTATCTCTGAAGATTAAGTGCATTTTAGGCTCTTGTTAAAAAAAGAGAATTATCAAATGTCTAGTTATCAGATCAGACCTACCATCTCCTATTGTAATGTCCCCTTCCAAGTTAAGGTATTCAATGAGAAACTTCTTTGCCCTCTCCTCCAATTCATTATCAGGACCTGACCAAATCATTTGGTTTAGCAGCTGCTCGCTTGTTAGCTTTACATTGATGGCAACAAATTTTTCTTTCAATTTTCCAGGATATTTCCGTATGAGCAGGAGTACGTCATTCTTCTTGAGGCCATCTGCTAACTGATTGATGGCCGTCTGCCGTTTCCAAATTATCTCGAACAACAGCATCGTGGCAACAAGATTTTCCCTACGCTCAAAGGTGAGAAGCGACGTCCAACCTAGGAAGACAATCACCATCATCTAATCGTGCATGGCTTAGCTGGAAATGATAAGACCTATTCAACTAGGCAATACCTGCTCTCAAGAACAGGACCAAATATGCTCTAACGGGCTTCAACTGTCCAAATATAATCTTTGGGAGGGGGGGGGGGTTAAAGAAGGCGTTCTGAGTTGAAGATAAAATAATGAATGATAATGGACTTTTGCTGAAATGTCAGACGTTCATAGATATAGATTCAATGTATGTAACATGGAGACAGTCGTACCAAATAAAAGCACTTGTAGCCATATATAGTGCAAAGTGCAATGAATAACTAAAAGGACGTTTGTCACGTCATTACTTGATGGCTACGAGAACTATTGTAAAAAGAGAAGGTGCATAACTTACCGCATCTTTGAGCGTAATCTATTATCTCAGGTTGTGACGAAAGATTTTCAAATTGCTTTGCTTCGGTGGCATTGGAAATCTGTGAGAAATAGGTAGAAGACAATAAAGATTCAAAAAGTTAGCACATTAAGTGCAGTTAGTTTCTTCTTCACGTTCCATATCATATGACGCTGAATGACATTGCATTCCAGTCCACCGCTTGATGTTCTCGTACCAGCTAATTCTTAGGCGACCTTTTCCTCTCTTCGGGTTTATATCCTTCTGATAATTGAATGATGTTATTTAACCTTACTAGATGTCCAAAAGATCTGAGTTTTCTTTCGATACAGATGGTTGTGACTTTATTTTTCTTTCATTCCTTGAAGCATTTCCAACAGACTATTTATAACAGATACGTAAACTACATATACCTGCTGTATGATATCCTTCGCCTCGTAGTCTGCTACCATCTCAATGGTGCACATCGGCAGGCAGTCCTCCTCACTTTGTGCCACCAAATAATGAAACAAAGGTTCCGCCAAGAACGGAAATCCTGTTTAAAAAAGACACTCTAGCAGTCAGTATATGCTACTGCTTTTCATAATAACCTTCATAAATTGCAAGAGAAATTCTACAGAGATTGTTTATACTGTTTCCACTTGAAGCAAATGAAGGTTTAAGTTGCTGAAACTGTTTGAGAATAAGACTAAAGATTTTCTGCATTTCCCCAACAGATGGCGAACAAAATTTATAGTATGAGTGCAAGTCTTCATTCCCAGTCAGCTTCTGTTTTTTATCTAGTATATACTATAACATTGCTTGTCAAAGAACTTTTCAAATGTCACTCACTGAGCCAAAGAAAACGAAAGCATCTGAAATCCGGATTTACCGCATGCATTTATTGACTACCTCGTGTATAACAATGTACAGGGTGTCCCAAACAACATGTGCGCTGTTTGAGTGGCTTCTGCGGAGCAGCCATAACTCCAATTGATATCCTTTGCAGTTTACGGTAGAGTGAAAAATCTTGCCGTTGTAACCGTATCAATTTTATTTGCTGTGCCAACAATGTAAGCAACCTACGAATCAAATCTTACCAACTCCGCCATTAGCAATGGAATGTGCAATAATCTTCCCTGCTGTCTTCAAGTGGCCTAGTCGTAAACTGCTCCCCTTCATAACTGGAAGCATGGCTTTCTCGTTACCCTCAAACAAATTCACTTCAATGCTAGCGAGCTTGTTGGCTAAAATTTGGAAAAACTCTTTGCTCGGGCCACCAGCATCAATGCCCTCTTCACCGATAAACTTAACTCTAAATGGTCTAAAGTGGTCACACGCTTTCTTGTAGAAAGCAAATGCCGTCTGCCAAATACTTGCTCTCTCAACCTCCAACAGCTGTGGCAAACCATTGGCGAGCTGTCTTTCAAAGTACTCACTGGGCCCACTCTCAGCATCTGAAGAGAAAAAACAATAAGATTTGCTGTCACAATGCTTGCACGTTAAAAACCTGAAATTTTACTGTCAAGTTTACATTTCGTATTTTACTTTCAACAATAACCTCTAATAAGCAAAACCTATTGAAGTTGAACCTTTACAGCGACGATAGAAAGTGAATAGACGAGCCTCAAGCCTGTTGCTTTAGCTGTTGATAAAATTTCCCCATGAAAACCTTCCATGAATCAATGTTAAGTAATGCTTCATTCTGAAATACTATTTCAAATAAGTTTATAGCAAGAATACTTTATAAGAAATGCTACCTAGTTGAAAGAATCAAGAGATTCTGTATTGGTATTTGAACAATTATCTGGCATATTAGTTCTAATTTTGTTCCATTTGTATTCAGTATATCTGTTTAGTTTTTGTTTATGGTAGTGAAATTTTAAATTATTAAACTGAAACTGATGACAACGCAGCTTCGTGTATTATGCATTCTGTTGAAAGAAGAACAAAGCAAATAGTTGTGGGTAATGATAACTTTTTTACCTGTTGCTGTGCCAGAGATGCTTGCTGTACTGGAGCCAGCTTCGCATTCTTGCGACAGAATTCCTTCCACGGCAGATTCGATACTTTCACTTGTCGTGAGAGCCTCCTCTAGTTCCTGCAACGGCACCGTTGGAAACATGTCTCTCAGTTGCTCTACGGGTTGTTGTTGACATGGATCTGTGACTGCCTAGAAATCAATAGATATGCTATTACATATGAGTAATAGACTGAGGTTCTGTTGCGAAGAGGGTTATTTCATAGAAGGTTTCCTTTTACATTAATTAGTTGGAGCGCCATTATTAGCTAAAAGACGTTCTGAAGGAAACTAAAAATTTTATTTGGCCGAGTATTATGAAGGAAGGAAGAGGTGCTTAACACAAGAGCTGACAATGCCATAAAATGAACGATGCAAAATCTATCTGCGGGATAGGTACTGGTTTTTCGCTGTGTGACCCAACTGTCGACCGCTACAGCTATGAATCATTTACCAACGCGATAATGTCGCAACGACGGTCGCATATTTCGAGATGCTGTTTTTCTATGTCTTTCAAGTGGGAATTCACAAAATAGCAATTTCTTTGCGAGTCCACAATAAATATAGATCTAAAACTAAGCTTTTTTGAACAGGAGTCCACTCCTTCTGAATGTGCTGATGTGCACGGGGGGGGGGGGGGGCTTCTTGGCCAAATTTTGGGTAGGGGTCTGCCGCGAGCACATTCAAAATGGTACCAAGTAATAATAATCATCATCATGCACTACCTAATGTACAGGCATGGCAGACTAAATTTAGACTAAATTTTACGAAAATGGTACCCTTGGCTAGACCAATTTTACCATTTCCTGGACCACTATCGTCAAATTTGTATCAAATATGATATCATGATCGTTTGCTAGACCCTCGGGGGGCATATATAAGCCCTCAGTGAAAATAACATCATAAATCAATAACCATGTCAGTATGAGCAGTTTGTTATGTTCCACACAACCTTGCAATAAGCAAATTTCATGCATGCACATATAAATGCTAACCACAGGAAAAACAAGGTAATTGAAATCATAATATTTTAGAGTAAGGTTGCTACAATGACACCACATTCATATGGCAAGNATGGTACCCATAATTCCGCACATACTTCTGAAATGATACCCATAATTCCGCACATACTTCTGAAAATGATACCCATAATTCCGCACTTTTCAGAAAAAAGGTACCCCTAAATAATGGCACGTCCCCATACCTCAAACCTATTAAGTTACCCCCCCGAGGCTAGACCAAAATTTTCAAGAATGATACCCTTGGCTAGACCGTTGCTGGGGCTAGACTAGAAGTCCGAAAAAGTCTACGCTTCGTCGCGGCACATCCCCAGGTACATTTACTATGGAAGAACCCCCCCCCCCGTGCTGATGTGTTGACCATTGTTTTCCCCTTCGATATCGAAAAGTAAATAGAATATAAAAACGTCTCGCCTTACGAAAATTTATACCCTGAAATTTGCAAGAAAAGTTGGAGAACAGTAGAGTAGTGTCACCCATTGTGGCAAATGAAGAAGAAAAATGGCTTTTCAAGGGACTGGGGACTAGTAATCGAATTGCAATTGCGCGGGAAACCCAACGAGGAGGGGTACTTCGGGGTTTGCTGTATTGCGGTATCGAGCTTTCACAGCGTGGTATGCGGTATTGTACGAAAATTAACATCCAAACTTCATGTAACACCAGTCTTTTGTGGACAGTAGATCACATTTATTCTCCAGAAACTGGGTAAATTAATTTTTTCACGTGGACATACATAGGACCATGAAAATCACAGTACATGCCCACCCTTGCCAAGGCTAAGGGGAAACACAATAAGGCGACATCTAGAAGTGGGTTTCTTATCATCTCTACAGGATTACATGCTTACCTCAAGTGGTTGAATTGGTAAAACCTGACTTGCTGGCGAAGATTCTCCATGCAGTTGATCAGTTGCTATCGGCTGGAAGTAATCCCTGAGTGTTTCACTGTAAAAGATTACTTATTGAAGAATCAAGTAGAAAAGTTAAGAAGCTCATTTTGAAAATTTTAATCATCAAATTTGACCTTCGTAACTGCTTTTTAGGGTATCATTTGCAACAATTTGTTCAAGCGCAGGGTATCAAAATAAGACAATTTTTCAAAAACAGGTTGTCGAAACATGCAAAAAGAGGGTATTTCGCCAGATCGGGTCATTTTCGGTCAAATGTTCATGTTTTAGAGTATATTTTCCCCAATTCTTTCTAGAATCGGTTATGTCATACAACATCCTGCAACATCCTATAATTATTTCCTATTTCTATGATCGCGGTTTAGCAACAAGAAGAACATTGCTAACTGAATTATGACTTTAGATATTCATTGTTTATAAAGCATAACATTTTTACCATATTAGGTTGCAGGTTAAACACACACACACTGAGTGTTTAATCGTAAGTTGTTATTAGTAGGAAGATCATTTATTATGTATTTAGAAATCTTCTAAAATGAGATGGACTTAATGTTTCAAACATCCAGATCAGAAAGGTTGGCTCAAGTGTGGGAATGAAAACTGACACACGTATCTTTTTTTATAAGAAACTGCCCATATGAAACTCAACTCTCAGATCGCCAAAAAAATAAGAAACTCCAGCACTGGAAAATATAAGTTAGAAAACTATTTATCTTATAAAGGAAATCCTTGACATGTTTTTACTTTACTTTCACTTATTTCCTATATCATATTACTCCTAAGGTACTTGAGTAATGTCTAAACGTTGGAAAGACTGAAAAACATTGTTTTGAAACGTTTAGGAGGGCACAGGTAGTGAACATGAAGATTGTTATGAAGTCCCTAAGAAACTCGTAAGAAACTCCGAGTACTCGAAATCTGATAATTTTAAGAAACTTTCAGTATTGGGCCAAATTCTTAGTTTCTTGTAAAAAATACGTGCAATAGAGCCTTCAGCTTCAAATATCAGGAGCACCAATATTGGCAATATCCAGCCAAGATTAGAAGACTGGATTTCACGCATTCCAATATCCTGCAAAGTTCAGGCCAAACTGATTCACCTTGGCATATTCATGTTCACGTCTTCACTGATTCACCATCACGTATTCATTACTGGAAGCCAAGATTAATCTAGCAGATCATACTGACTCCATAGAAGAAGATTGTTGCTAAAAAGATGTCACTTTTTAATTCATGCTACCAAGAAACAATATTTAATTAAAGTATCCAATATTACAGGCAAATTTCCATGTTGCAACAACGACGGATTCCCTTTTAACCACTCTGGCTTATTGAGTTCTAGTTTTGAGCCTTTTGAGCACTTCATAGAAGATGGTCTTATCCCATGATAATACTTTAGAAATTTAAAATCTTAAAATTGATAATCAAAAAAGAAGTTTCTATATGTTTCTATATTAAATTTCAAGATTTTGAAACAAGCACAATTTGCAATCAAAACAATGTTAAAATTATGCTGTTTCTGTACAGTCTCAAAATAGTTTTGACTTTAGAGTAAACTGAGATGGGAAAGAGTACCTACTTTGGTCTTGGATGCTGTTCCAAAATGTGTTGATCCATAATGTCAATCTTGACCAATTCTCCACATTGCAAGCACTGTATGCTTGGCATCTACAATAATAGATCGGCTAACAATTAGCACCTGACCTAGAGTATTTATCATAGAATAACCAAATCAGCCAAACTTCCTAACAAGCGCATACCGCTGTATTGCGTTGTCTGATGAACACAAGAAATTGGGAGAAATTGGGACATATATAATTACTGCAAACAAGCAACAGACTAAGAATTATAACAATACCAAGTTCAAATTACTGGATGCACTCCTGTCGAAATTTGTTTGTAACTTCATTATTACCGACAAGGACAAGGTAATAGATTTTACGAAATCCACTGCCTAACTCCCTAACTCGATTTGTACTGAAAACTAGATGATAACATTGCACGAAAATTATCAGGCCTGTAGGCAGCAGCACGAAGGGGCCTCAAGTTCCCACATAATTTTAAGAGCATCAATGGTGCTCTACGCGTATTTTTTTTATAAAAAACGGCTTATAAGAATTTCAGACTCTCAGATCGCCAAAAAATTAAGAAAATCTTGCATGCATTTCTTTATTCTCACTCGTTTCCTGTATCATATTGCTCGGAAAATCCTTGAGTAATGTGTAAACATTGGGAAGGCTTCAAAACACCTTGCTGAGAGGACACCCATCTGATAATTTAAGAAACTTTCAGTACTGGCGCAGATTGTTAGTTTCTTATAAAAAAGACATGTATTGTTTTGAGAGCAAAAGCCACCCCCTATCAGTAGCTGCTTCCTATGGCCCTCAAAATGATACGCTAACAAGGGCTAAGGAAATCTGAGCTACCGTTCTTACCTGTCTAAATGCAGTAGCTGTATTTTCAGCAACAACTTCGGTCAGCGGCAAATCAGCCTGCATTGGTCGGATAAAGCACACTGCACTCCGTAACGGCGAATCGACTTTCAAATAATGAACACTGTAACCCCCATATGGAATGGAGAGCAGTTCCAGCTTCGTTCCATCACCAGAATTACTTCTGGAGGCTGACCGCAAAAGAAGAAATCCCCCTGCCTCCTGCAGTTTAGGAAAGGCTGCAAACAGCTTTTCCTCGATGTGTTTATGGTCGCCTGTTTTATTGAAGACGATCGTTTTTTCCCCCATTCCTGCCAGTCGCCAAATATCTTTTTCCGCGAGACTCGGAACATACACTTGGTCCTTATAAGGGATTAAGCAAAACTTATGGGTCCAAGTGTTTGCTGGCGAAAATGGTGATCCTGATCGACGTCTTGCTGCACTTCCCCCACGGTAGAAAGAGGTTGCAGAACCCCCTCTACCAAACCTATTATATTGGTAGGCTTGACGGCTGTATGGAGCAAACGCTTCGCGAAGCTCTTGAGATGCGCTTCGACGGACATTAGTTCCACCACTATTGGCTCTTTCTCTTGAAGGTCCTGCTATTGAAGGTGTAGGATCCACGTTTACTGGTTCAGGTCCAGGTCCAGTTCTTGAAACTGCTCCTTCTCCGGGTTCCGGTTGAGTACTTTCGGCAGCCAAGATTTCGTCAACTGCGCGACGTATTATCCTGGATGCCTGAGCAAACCTTGCTGCATCGTTTCTACCTTCCATTGCTAAAATTTACCAACAATTCCAACTAACGATTTGTCTCTCCTCGACGTAGCAGAGTAAGGGGCAAGGAATGTGGGTGTGTGAGCGTCTTAAGCGAACGGGGGTAAATCCTTAAAATTAATTGTACACTATGCAAGGAAAAAAATCATTTCCATGGAAAAAATTTGCCTCAATTACCTTCTTTCGTAAGATTTGTGAGTACCTTACGCAGTATATTTCACTGACAGTGCATTTCGTCAAGATCGAGTGCACCCCCATTATTTTGAACACATGGAGCTCACAATTTCAAAGACGTTTCAAATTCTCAAAGACAGCTCAACAAAGAGTTTCTTTGTGAATCTGCAATCTCGAGCAAAACACTGATCGTATCATTTTCTACCCTTACAAAGTGGTTCAGTTTACGTATTCTTCGTATTGTCCCTATTAGCTGATCAGATGCGATGCGTGACTGACAGCCTTTGATCCCCCATTTCTTTTCGGAAAATTTATTTCTTTGGTTTTTGGGTTGGGTTTCATTTGACATTTATTGTCTGTCTGCGATATCGCTTTAGCTTTTGTTTTGTCATTTCGTTTTGTCATTTTGGTTTGGGATTTCGTTTGTATCGGTTTGAATTGAATTCCGATTTTTGATTTCGGTTTGAATTGAATTCCGATTTTTGATTTCGGTTTGAATTGAATTCCGATTTGTGATTTCGGTCTGAATTGAATTCCGATTTGTGATTTCGGTTTGGGATTTCTTTTGTAATTTCGGTTTGGAATTCCGTTTTGTCATTTCGGTTTGGAGTTTCGCTTTGTCATTTCGGTTTGTGATTTCGTTTAGCTTTTCGGTTTGGAGTTTCGCTTTGTCATTTCGGTTTGTGATTTCGTTTAGGTTTTCGGTTTGGAGTTTCGCTTTGTCATTTCGGTTTGTGATT
>REGL01001679.1:0-13353 GCA_004194395.1 Aurelia aurita complex sp. Pacific
GGATTTTTAACGGTCACTTTTTTGTGGCTTGGGTGAAGCCACCAAACAAACTGCAGAGAACAATGGATGAACAATGGATAATCCCCGACACGTGCGAGTTTACGGATTTGTTTACTCTTTGATGACTGAGCCCCTTTAAGGCAAAACAGTACCACAAGGGGGTCCAGGAATGTCAGTGAAGACTGCAGTTTGATTTCTGGGTTCCTTGTGATCCGGGTTACGAAAACAACAGCTGTGTAATTTGATACAGATTACATCATCCTGTTACATCAGATTACATCATACAGATTACATCAAATGTAGCAAAGATAAATTTCTTTCAAATAACCCAAAAATGCTTAAAAGAATAATAAGAGAGTTCAAAAGATTTTGTAAATAGTTTTAGTTTGTGTTAGGTTCTGTTATTTAGCTTTCCAATCATTGTTTAGTTTAATGTAATTTAGTTTACCAGTGTTATATTAGTTTAATTTGTAACTGCTCCGAAATGGAGATTTGATATTTATATTATTACATTATTATTATTATCCTTGTTGTCACCTGCTATCTGTATCTGCTATCTATATCTGTATCAAATTACACAGCTGTTGTTTTCGTAACCCGGATCACAAGGAACCAAGAAACCAAAACTGCAGTCTTCGCTGACATTCCTGGATCCCCTGTGATATTACTTGGAATACAAGTCAATAGTGAGCATTTACAATTTAACTAACTGAAATTGGCTACTCCGTCAAACTCTTCAAAACTTGCCTAAAATCCCGAACAAATCTTTACAATAATAACATTAATACCAATGCTCCTGGATTTATTTAATCGACTTGAGAGGAAATATGCCGAAATTTAGGGAATTTAGGTAATATCGAATATCGTGCCAAGAGTTCAGCTAGACTCATTCTAAATGTCTCTTGTTTCGCTGCCCAAACTGACTTGTCGTTACAACAGCTCAATTGAAGCAATAACAACAACAACAACAACAAGCGAAAGTTAGAGGGACCTATGTAATGAGTCTAGAGTTCAGCCGAAATTTCATGCATAGACCTAATCGGCTAAGATTTGGTTTACCCATTTGAAGTCATGTGACCATACAAGTCATGGGAAGTTTCAGTATTCTACTATCTTTTTGCATTCAGGGCACAACTTTGCATGGCACGAAATATATTAGAGAAATCAAAAGATGTATTATCAATAGATTGATCACATGACTTGAAACGGGTGTAAACAAACCTTAGCAGATTTTGTCTATTCTAATGTTACGAATGAAGAATTCATGCTCCTCCACAATGGCACATCGCTGCACATTTGATCGCATTGTAAAAAAGGAATGGAATGAAAAATTTGGGCCGAGTGGAGTAAGTATACATTCTACCTACCTTGACAAGTTTGCTTGCATTGTTGCAAAGAATCAAAGCCATTCCATCCACTTTTATGACATCCACCAGCAATCATGAGCTTGCAAGATTTCTTTTTGTCGTCATAATAATATACTGGAAAAGCAGCACGACATTGACTCTCAGGTTTGATTGCACAAATTCCACCTGAAAATGATATCAAAATATCATTATTTACTAACGAGTGCGTCAAAATAAACTATGCACTTTTGGCAGTCCACAATTTTTGAAGATTTATGCCTTAATCTTCGGCAAAAGGCCTGAATTAGATTCTAGGATTTAAAATTCCGCCGGACAGACCTTTAGATTTACCCTTCTTCTTTCGTTATAGGCATATAACTTCTCTTAAAAACCACCTTTCGCGTGCACAAGGCGAGAGTTTGCCCTACTGGCTTTGGGAAAACTTTCGCGGCTTTGTTTGTTTTCAATTACTGATTGAGAGAATTTCCTTTGTCTGCAGTCTCTAATCGTTTTGATTTGAGGTGTCAATCAAACGCAACTGTTGTTATTGTATTACAAAATCTGCCCTTGTTGCTCTGTAGTAAAAACTTCACCACGGAGATTTTTCTCCTTTCTTGGCGGCCCTTCACCCGACCACCTCCCACCCGTTAGCAGCTAACCGCTGCTAAAAACACGAAAATCAAGACTCTGTTTTACACTGTAAGAGTACAACTTTGGATCCGTAATGAAAATGTAGGGGATCAGCCTCCGTTTACACTGTTGCTGCGATTTCAGAACATTTTTGTTCCTTCCATCTGCAGAAAAATCTTGTTCTGGAGTACCGGGTGTCCCAAAATGATGTATTATCGTTTGATTGCATATATCTCCATAACCAATGAAGCGATCTTCAAAAACTTTATTTCATCCCATTGCCGAAAGGCTAAATCGTATTCGAGGATGTTGGTTGTGGTTTTACGCTTTTGTTTTCATGTCGAAAAGACGATCGACAAACCTGCTCAAATTCAAGCCTTGGATGGCATGAAAAAGAAACGGCCTATTTTTCCAATCAAAATTTCAGATGTGATACAAAAGGCTGAACTTGAAATCATTTACTGAATTCGCATTTTCTAAACGACACATAATTTAGCATTTCGGCAATCAGATGAGATAAAGTTTTTGAAAATCGGTTTATTGGTTATGGACATATATGCAATCAAACGATAATACATCATTTTGGGAAACCCGGTAGTGTAAACGATCTTGAACCGTAACGATTTTGTAGCGGATCAAACATGTACCCGTACAGTGTACACGTGGTCCAAATATCGGTGGCCCCTAAGGCCAATTTCAAACCTGGTACACAACGATCTCTTCTGACAACTGTTACTTCTTTGTTAGCGATGCATGCTTTTACTCTCATGACACATTCATTGTTATAAGTGACTCCATCGGATCCACACACTGGTTCATAATCCTTGTCATAACACTCGTCCATTGTACCTTCACAGACACATTGAGGCTGCTTTGTCCTTTTGTTTACAACACATTGTTTGGCAGTTCCACATGATATATCCTCGCAAATTGCTGAAAGGGGAAATTCGATTTTTGAAATGTTTTTGTTCTGAAACACGTGTACCTTGTACATTAGAGCAAGGATGGCTCACTACACTGGTAGCACGCTTTACCTGCTACGTAGAGTGGGGAAGAGTCGCCGACTCTCTGTCGTTCCTCAAGGAATACCTGTGGGTTGCAATGATGAAAACAATGATGAAAAATGGAAGGAGATGAAATTTATGAGCATGGGTGGCTAGACACCGCAGTTGTGCTTGATTTCCGCAGCTTTGTTCTCTTGCGAAGGAAAGCATTATTTACTACTTTCGTTACCTCCTCCACAGAACAATAGAAAGAATTCTTCCGCAGGTTGATATCAGTTGGAGCACACACTAGCAGCGTCTAACTACCCATGGTATAAATCTAGGTAAACGTACGCTTGCATGCAGGAGCTTTGTCCGACCATTTTCCATTCTCTTGACAACGAACGGACGGAGCACCAACTAGTCTTTTGTCATCTTGGCAAAAGAAATGCAACGAATGCCCAATATCGTTTCTGCCAAAACGAGCACCACCAGCGGGAATTTCTGCATCACTTTCTTTGCAATATGCAACTGAAAAAGAGGCAAAGGGAAATCATTTTCCAAACAACAGATTTTTGTACGGTATGATTCTAAAAGTAATCACGATATCAAAGATTGCCAATGAATACTAAAAGCAAAATACCAGAAGTTCCTTTCAAGTCATCAAATCAAACGAAAGATGAATAAATAAATTGTGCAATGCTCTATTAAGATTTGAGGCCTAAACTGTTCTTGCTTTTTCTGCAAAGCATCCACCCTATAAAAAGCCCTCCGCAGGAGCTAAGAAGTTAAGCGAGTGCTTTTGATTCACCTGTCAGTTCCTTTCAAGCCATCAAGTCAAACGAAAATGCATCAGCCAATCGTGCAATGCTCTATTTGAGGCCTAAACTCTTCTTGCTTTTTCTGCAAAGCATCCACCCTACAAAAAGCCCTCCGCAGGAGCTACAAAGTTATAGCACGAGTGAAGCGAGTGCAATTAATTCCACTGCCAGTTTCTTTAAGCCATCAAATCAAGCGAAAGATGCATCAACCAATCTTGCAATGCTCCATCAAGATTTGAGGCCTAACCTCTTATTGCTT
The DNA here is from genome assembly GCA_004194395.1 of Aurelia aurita complex sp. Pacific. Lineage (NCBI taxonomy): Eukaryota > Metazoa > Cnidaria > Scyphozoa > Semaeostomeae > Ulmaridae > Aurelia > Aurelia aurita complex sp. Pacific. Next base: position 4,040 of record REGL01001679.1, read on the forward strand.
TTTCTGCAAAGCATCCACCCTATAAAAAGCCCTCCGCAGGAGCTGAGAAGTTATACGAGTGAAGCGAGTGCTTTTAATTCAACTGTCAGTTCCTCTTTCAAGCCATCAAATCAAACAAAAATGCATCAGCCAATCGTGCAATGCTCTATCAAGATTTGAGGCCTAAACTCTTCTTGCTTTTTCTGCAAAGCATCCACCCTATAAAAAGCCCTCCGCAGGAGCTGAGAAGTTATAGCACGAGTGAAGCGAGTGCTTTAAATTCCACTGTCAGTTCCTCTTTCAAGCCATCAAATCAAACGAAAGATGCATCAACCAATCGTGAAATGCTCTATTAAGATTTGAGGCCTAAACTCTTCTTGCTTTTTCTGCAAAGCATCCACCCTATAAAAAGCCCTCCGCAGGAGCTGAGAAGTTATAGCACGAGTAAAGCGAGTGCTTTTAATTCCACTGTCAGTTCCTCTTTCAAGCCATCAAATCAAACGAAAGATGCATCAACCAATCGTGTAATGCTCTATTTGAGGCCTAGAACTCTTCTTGCTTTTTCTGCAAAGCATCTACCCTATAAAAAGCCCTCCGCAGGAGCTACGAAGTTATAGCACGAGTGAGGCGAGTGCTTTTGATTCCCCTGTCAGTTACTTTCAAGCCATCAAGTCAAACGATAATGCATCAGCCAATCGTGTAATGCTCTATTTGAGGCCTAGAACTCTTCTCGCTTTTTCTGCAAAGCATCCACCATATGAAAGCCCTCTGCAGTAGCTAAGAAATGATAGCACGAGTGAAGCGAGTGCTTTTGATTCCACTGCCAGTTCCTTTCAAGCCATCAAATCAAACGAAAATGCATCAACCAATCGTGCAATGCTCTATTAAGATTTGAGGCCTAAACTTTTCTTGCTTTTTCCTGCAAAGCATCCTTCCTATAAAAAGCCCTCCGCAGGAGCTGAGAAATTATCGCACGAGTGGACCGAGTGCTTTTACTTCCCTGGTTCTATGAATACCAAATGAAAAAAGTAAACCTACCAAGGATTCGTTCGCCTGTTAACAAGACCTATATTTCAAAGGAAATAGTTCCTTTGAAATTGGGAGTAGTCAACAGACTAATGATTCGTGAAAAGATGCTGTATCTAAGTTTCTTTATACCGGGTGAGTCAGAAAAACGTGAGGTGTTTGGCGGATTGTGACGTCGCATTCAGCCACCCGATCGTAGCGAACTAAATTTTTTCTTGCAGCCAGAGGTCTAACTTAGATCATAAGCCTTTCCCCATCGAAATCGGTCACTTGATGTATTAATCAGAAAATGATTTCTTCGTAAGGCGTTGTATGGGAGTTTTGCAAACTTATAAAATCTTTGATAGAGCCCCTTCAGCATTTTACCCTTGCCAAAGCTGCAGGTACACGTGGTATTATCAGGGGAGAATGAAATAGTTTTGTCATGAAACATCGCGTTGATCTTGTTGAAATAAATCTCTTTACAANACTTTGGGAGTCTTTTGTGGTTTGCTCTGATATCGACGAGAGGTAAAACATTGGACAGCCTTCTTTCACCTCGATTTTAGAACGTCTTTTTGGAAAACAAGTCAGTTAGGGGCGTCTGGTTTCAGCTTTCGCACATTATTGAACTTCAAAAGCTCGTAACTCCGTGAATTCTTTGCGGATTCGCAAGATTTTGGCGTCTAAAATTAATTTAAAATCTGAGAAACAGGGATATTTAACCAGGAGCCCATACCTTTTTTCGCTATTTTTCAACATTTAATTAAACGTCGAACAATTTTTCTGAGACACCCTGTATGCACTTTTGGCAGTCCACGATTTTCGAATATTTATGACTTAATCTTCGGCAAAAGGCCTGAATTAGATTCTAGGATTTAAAATTCCGCCAGACAGACCTTTAGATTTACCCTTCTTCTTTCGTTATAAGCATATAACTTCTCTTAAAAACCACCTTTCGCGTGCACAAGACGACAGTTTGCCCTACTGGTTTCGAGAAAACTTTCGCGGCTTTGTTTGTTTTCAATTACTGATTGAGAGAATTTCCTTTGTCTGCAGTCTCTAATCGTTTTGAATTGAGGTGTCAATCAAACGCAACTGTTGTTATTGTATTACAAAATCTGCCCTTGTTGCTCTGTAGTAAAAACTTCACCACGGAGATTTTCCTCCTTTCTTGGCGGCCCTTCACCCGACCACCTCCCACCCGTTAGCAGCTAGCCGCTGCTAAAAACACGAAATCAAGACTCTGTTTTACACTGTACGAGTACAACTTTGGATCCGTAATGAAAATGTAGGGAATCAGCCTCCGTTTACACTGTTGCTGCGATTTCAGAACATTTTTGTTCCTTCCATCTGCAGAAAAATCTTGCTCTGGAGTACCGGGTGTCCCAAAATGATGTATTATCGTTTGATTGCATATATCTCCATAACCAATAAAGCGATCTTCAAAAATTTCATTTCATCCCTTTGCCGAAAAGCTAAATCGTATTCGAGGATGTTGGTTGTGGCTTTACGCTTTTGTTTTCATGTCGAAAAGACGATCGACAAACCTGCTCAAATTCAAGCCTTGGATGGCATGAAAAAGAAACGGCCTATTTTCCAATCAAAATTCTAGATATGATACAAAAGGCTGAACTCGAATTCATTTACTGAATTCGCATTTCCTAAACGACATATAATTTAGCATTTCGGCAATCGGATAAAGTAAAGTTTTTGAAAATCGGTTCATTGGTTATGGACATATATGCAATCAAATGATAATACATCGGTTTGGGACACCCGGTAGTGTAAACGATCTTGAACCGTGACAGTTTTGCAGCGGATCAAACATGTACCCGTAATAATACAATTTATTTACAATTTATCTACAGTTGGCTAGAGAGATAGCTAATGCTAATAAAGGCCAACTCTACCCTATTTACAATGTCTGAAATTAAGTTATATTAAACAAATGCGGCAGTTACATCCGGATCCCTTCCAACTTCTGATTTTCATTTTGAATTCATCATCGCTTTTCGCAGCTTTATATTGGCCTGGAAGCCGATTCCAAACCATACTATACGAAAGAGACTCGTTTCCATATTTATTAGTCCTGGTTTTAGGAAGTTGGAGGAGATCGTTTATTCTTAAGTTATATGGAAGCACTTTTCTATTGAAGAACTCCCACAGAAAGGAGGGGTTTACAGTGTATACGTGGTCCAAATATCAGTGGCCCCTAAGGCAAATTTCAAACCTGGTACACAACGATCTCTTCTGACAACTGTTACTTCTTTGTTAGCGATGCATGCTTTTACTCTCATGACACATTCATTGTTATAAGTGACTCCATCGGATCCACACACTGGGTCATAATCCTTGTCATAACACTTGTCCATTGTACCTGTACAGACACATTGAGGCTGCTTTGTCCTTTTGTTTACAACACATTGTTTGGCAGTTCCACATGATATATCCTCGCAAATTGCTGAAAGGGGAAATTCGATTTTGAAACTTCTTTGTTCTGAAACACGTGTACCTTGTACATTAGAGCGAGGATGGCTCACTACACTGGTAGCACGCTTTACATGCTACGTAGAGTGGGGAAGAGTCGCCAACTCTCTAGACTTGCCCCAAGTCTATTTCGTCAAAAAAAAATTCGTCAAAAAAATTTAAGGGAAAATTGAAAAGAGAAATATGTTTTGTAATATACTTTCCGGTAGACTTATTACAGTTGACAAAACAGACTTGGGGCAAGTCTACCAACTTTCTGTCGTTCCTCAAGGAATCACGTGGTGTTGTCACATCAAGAAGAGGGACCAGGACGCTGCTTGGATAAGCTTAGCATTCAGCGTCCTAAAACTACCTTCGGATTCTAGGTGGGAATATAGAAAAGTATATCAGTTCGGGCAAATAGTTAAAAGTAGGCTGAAGAGTAGTTTTCCTATCTCAGCCTAATTCTATTTATCATGCATTTTGCATTGTCCAAATAGGCATAATTTCTAATCAATATATCTTTGGTTATACCTGGTGTCCCAAAAAGTACTCCCGTTTGAAAAATCACCAAACGAAAAAAGTTCCCCTGTTTGAACAATCATAAAATTTTTCTTTTGATCTCTTTTTCAATGATCCAAATACATTTAAAGATGATGAAATGTTTGTTTTCATTCCGTAAATTGTATGAAATAACGCATTGAAAAACCTGATTCTCAGCTATATCTAAGCTACATAGCAAATCCTTCCTTAGAGCCATTACATTGAGATTCTTCATTGTTCTTCAGGTCTACAATAATAGCTAGCGTTTCTTTTTGAAATTCAAGACAAAACTAGAAACTTAATACACAAAAAGGAATTTATCTGGCAATCATCAGTGCGTCTGGAGTTTGCTTCAAAACCAGGAAGCCCTAAAAAGGGTTGAGTTTACTAACATCAAAAAACCAATGACAAGATCAGGTATGCCTGGAAAAAATGATTGGTCTTTGATCTATTTAGCAAAAACAAATTTGAAGATCGGCAATTTTTGGTGCTTCTTCAAGCAGGAGTACTTTTTGGGACACCTAGTGGCATTGTAAAATTTGACACGACCCCCTGTAAAGCAGTCCTCTCGACTAATGGGGTTACCGACAGGTAGCAGCGTACAATTGTAAAATTAGTAAAAATATTTATCATACACAACCTTATTATATTCCATATCGTCTTTCTCTGTTTTGATGATATTCCTCGTGTCTCTCCACCACAATATTAGGCCTATCAGTCGACTCAGTCCCCAAAGAACATAGGCCTAATATTGTGGTGGAGAGACACGAGGAATACCGTCAAAACAGAGAAAGACGACGATATGGAATATAATAACGTTGTATATGATAAATATTTTTACTAATTTTACAATCATACGCTGCTACATGTGGGTTATCTGTAACAATAATGAAAAATGGAAGGAGATGAAGCCTATGAGCATGGGTGGCTAGACGCCGCAGTTGTGCTTGATTGCCACATCTTTGTTCTTTTGCGAAGGAAAGCATTATTTACTACTTTCGCTACCTCCTCCACAGAACTATAGAAAGAATTCCTCCGCAGGTTGATATTAGTTGGAGCACACACTAGCAGTATAAATCTAGGTAAACGTACGCTTGCATACAGGAGCTTTGTCCGACCATTTTCCATTCTCTTGACAACGAACGGACGGAGCACCAACTAGTCTTTTGTCATCATGACAAAAGAAATGCAACGAATGCCCAATATCGTTTCTGCCAAAACGAGAACCACCAGCGGGAATTTCTGCCTCACTTTCTTTGCAATATGCAACTGAAAAAGAGGCAAAGGGAAATCATTTTGCAAATAACAAATTCTTGTAATCACGATATCAAAGATTACCAATGAATACTAAAAGCAAAATACCAGAAGTTCCTTTCAAGTCATCAAATCAAACGAAAGATGAATCAATAAATCGCGCAATGCTCTATTAAAGTGCTTATGCAACCAAATAATCGATTTTTCGTTTTGTTGTTAAAGTTGAAGACCATATCGTCCACACCAATATTCAAAAAACCAAATTCAAATATCTTACTCCAAAATATTTCTATAAGCGTTCAAAGTTGCATCATTCAGTCATTTGCTTGCGACAAAAATTTCTCTCTTGTGACGTCATAAGTAGTAGGCACTAGTCTTTACGAGTCACCAAACACACAGCAAACATTCAAAATTCAACATGGCGAGTGGCATGCCGAAGAAACATGACGGTGGGAAAAGGCTGTGTTGCGGGTGGAGTAAACGGGGAGAGCAGTGGAAACAGCCAACATGTTCCAGATAGATCAAGTCATCATTTTCCTGATCGAGAAAAAGAGCCACAGACATACATACAGTGGATACGCTTCGTTCGGCGGCATAGGCCTAAGTTGGTTCCTGGAAATAGGACAAGCGACCGCGGCTTGATGCAGTCAACTATTAAGTCAGTTTCTTAGTGGCATGCTTTCAATGACTGACATTGCATATAAAAATAATGAAGTTATGACTTGTATGTGAAAAGCTAAGTCCAGTTTTCTATGGCTAGAATGATCTATTCCTACTGCCAAATGACCAACTATACCTGTCTGTATACTAGGTGAATGAAGGGAGGTCAAACATACACCAGGCCCAAAACATTTTGTAATTAAACTGCAACGACATTTTGACTGAGAACGATCGAAACGCAATGCAAATTGTTCGCGATCTTCCCATGTGGCCTTAGTGACTTCCGACAGTGCAATTCAGTTGGCTACTACTTATGACGTCATTAACAAGTTCAACATTTCGCAACAGGTACTTGTTTTTACGGGCGGATTTTTCACACTTCCTGGTGGCAGAAATTTGTGAAAGTGTTACCAAAATGATCAGGAGAGATCAAATTTTCTAAAATTGGTGTTACCTCATTTTTGATAATTTGGTTGCATAAGCACTTTAAGATTTGAGGCCTAAACTCTTCTTGCTTTTTCTGCAAAGCATCTACCCTATAAAAAGCCCTCCGCAGGAGCTACGAAGTTATAGCACGAGTGAAGCGAGTGCTTTTGATTCCCCTGTTAATTCCTTTCAAGTCATCAAATCAAACGAAAGATGAATCAATAAATCGCGCAATGCTCTACTAAGATTTGAGGCCTAAACTCTTCTTGCTTTTTCTGCAAAGCATCTACCCTATAAAAAGCCCTCCGCAGGAGCTACGAAGTTATAGCACGAGTGAAGCGAGTGCTTTTGATTCTCCTGTCAATTCCTTTCAAGTCATCAAATCAAACGAAAGATGAATCAATAAATCGCGCAATGCTCTATTAAGATTTGAGGCCTAAACTCTTCTTGCTTTTTCTGCAAAGCATCTACCCTATAAAAAGCCCTCCGCAGGAGCTGAGAAGTTATACGAGTGAAGCGAGTGCTTTTGATTCCACTGCCAGTTCCTTTCAAGCCATGAAATCAAACGAAAATGCATCAATCAATCGTGCAATGCTCTATTTGAGCCTAAACTCTTCTTGCTTTTTCTGCAAAGCATCCACCCTATAAAAAGCCCTCCGCAGGAGCTGAGAAGTTATAGCACGAGTGAAGCGAGTGCAATTAATTCCACTATCAGTTCCTCTTTCAAGCCATCAAATCAAACGAAAGATGCATCAACCAATCGTGCAATGCTCTATTTGAGGCCTAAACTCTTCTTGCTTTTTCTGCAAAGCATCCACCCTATAAAAAGCCCTCCGCAGGAGCTGAGAAGTTATACGAGTGAAGCGAGTGCTTTTGATTCCACTGCCAGTTCCTTTCAAGCCATGAAATCAAACGAAAATGCATCAATCAATCGTGCAATGCTCTATCAAGATTTGAGGCCTAAACCCTTCTTGCTTTTTCCTGCAAAGCGTCCACCCTTTAGAAGTTATAGCACAAGTGGACCGAGTGCTTTTACTTCCCTGGATCTATGAATACCACATGAAAAAAGGTAAACCTACCAAGGATTCGTTTGGCTGTTAACCAGACCCAAATTTCAAAGGAAATAATTCCTTTCAAATTGGGAGTAGTCAACAGGCTACTGATTCGTGAAAAGATGCTGTATCTAAGTTTCTTTATAAATTAGCAATTGCTATAGTCAGTGGATGCAGCGTAGTAAAAGATAACTCAGTATCAGTTCACCAAAGAAACTTGCAGTTGCTTATGATAGAGATTTATAAAACCAAAAACAATTTAAATCCAGCTTTCATGGAAGATATCTTTGTCGAAAGAACGAACAAGTACAATCTTAGAAATAACGATGGTCTTCTGGTACCAAGGGCAAATACAACTGCTCATGGTATAGAAACCATACGATATGTTGGAAGTGGACTTTGGCAAACATTACCAAGTGAAACTAAAGAATCTTCCACTTTAGAAGTCTTTAAGGTTCGTATTAAAAGTTGGGTTACAGACAAATGCAACTGCAAGCTTTGCAAGACATATATCAAGAATCTTGGCTATATTTAGTTTAAATTTGTAATTAGATTTTAGATTTTAGAAAGTATGTAAATAGGTTTTCTTTGTACATAGTTGGCTTTAATTAGCTGTTCAGCTACTCTTGTCGCCAACTGGAAATAAATTATTATTATTATTATTATTATTAGTGGTTTTACTCACAAAAGTGGTTGTAAAATTTCTGCATGACTTTCGTTCCACGCTTCCGGCGTTTACGCTCATTCAATTGAATCACAAATGATCAGCTGACATCAATGCATTATGCTGTGAGGGTAAATCCCTGCAGGTCAAATTTCATTGAAAGAGCGCAAAGCATTATGGTTGGTGGAAAACGAGGCTAGGTTGGACCCAAAAATTCTCTCCCNAAAAGTTGGGTTACAGACAAATGCAACTGCAAGCTTTGCAAGACATATATCAAGAATCTTGGCTATATTTAGTTTAAATTTGTAATTAGATTTTAGATTTTAGAAAGTATGTAAATAGGTTTTCTTTGTACATAGTTGGCTTTAATTAGCTGTTCAGCTACTCTTGTCGCCAACTGGAAATAAATTATTATTATTATTATTATTATTAGTGGTTTTACTCACAAAAGTGGTTGTAAAATTTCTGCATGACTTTCGTTCCACGCTTCCGGCGTTTACGCTCATTCAATTGAATCACAAATGATCAGCTGACATCAATGCATTATGCTGTGAGGGTAAATCCCTGCAGGTCAAATTTCATTGAAAGAGCGCAAAGCATTATGGTTGGTGGAAAACGAGGCTAGGTTGGACCCAAAAATTCTCTCCCAAAATAGCATCGTTGATTCAGCTTCCTCAATCAATAAAAAGTAACCCAAAAATTGAAATCAAAATCGTGGTGTTCCTTACGGTAGCAACTAGGTTTGACTCCAGTCCACTTGCCATCTTTATTACATGTAATCGAATCAGTACCATTCAATCGAAATCCTTCATTACATCCAAATCGGATTGTCGAGCCACAGTACGTATCTTGACCAAATACATATCCATTCTCTAGCTTCCAATCATCTACAACTCGCCCGCAGTTGATTGCTGAAACGAAAAAATCGATTTCAATCAGCTGCAGTGCATCCTGGGAATACAGTAGAAACCCCTACAAAAGAACCTAGTTTTATAAGACCCTTGAGGCTGAAATTCCATGGATACAACTTTTCAAGCAAGAACCCACGAGAGGCTGAAATTTCTAAAGGTTCATATAAAATAGTTTGATAGATGGTACTTTACTTGAAAACTGCAAAATCTTTCATGATACAATCTTTATCAAAAAGAAATATATTGAAAACTATTCAATTCATCGAGGGAATGCACTGGCATGTATGAAAACACATTTGCACTGTATCAACTATAAACACCTTTTTAAGAACCTTGTAGGCTGGACTTGAT
>REGL01001679.1:17303-29304 GCA_004194395.1 Aurelia aurita complex sp. Pacific
AAATGTCCTAACCTACCCAATAACCTGGGCAGGCACATGTAAACCAAACTAGCAAAAGGATTTACCCCCCCCCCCCCTTTGGCAGCAATGCGACAAACTTGGATAGATTTGACTTTGCAGGGTGCGCCCACGGGGGTGGGGTTCTTCCATAGTAAAGGTACCAGGGGATGTGCCGCGAGCAAGGGTATACTTTTTCGGACTTCTAGTCTAGCCAAGGGTATACTTTTTTTGCAATTTGGGCCAGCAACGGTCCAACCAAGGGTATCATTTTTGACAATATTGGTCTAGCGAACGGTCATGATATCATATTTGGCACAAATTTGACAATATTGGTCAAGAAAATGGTCAAAATTGGTTTGGCCAAGGGTACCATTTACGTAAAAATTGGTTCAGATAATGGTCAAATTGGTCTAGCCAAGGGTACCATTTTCGTAAAAATTAGTGTTGCCAACGGTACCCTTCTGAAGATGCACGCGGCAGACCTCTACCCAAAATTTGGCCAAGAACCCCCCCCCCCCGTGGTGCGCCGCATCGCACCATAAAAACGTCTTATGTATGAATGCTGCTTCGATCCAACTTCGTAGCATTGCCGCGCTTCATTGCGATCTAGAAAGCGTCCAATATGACGTCTCAAGTGCATATTCATCTCAATACTCACCCCTACAAGTTGCAGGCATGTCCCATTTCCCTGTCTCTTTGTTACATCTGATCACAGCGNACCCAAAATTGGGCCAAGAACCCCCCCCCCCCGTGGTGCGCCGCATCGCACCATAAAAACGTCTTATGTATGAATGCTGCTTCGATCCAACTTCGTAGCATTGCCGCGCTTCATTGCGATCTAGAAAGCGTCCAATATGACGTTTCAAGTGCATATTCATCTCAATACTCACCCCTACAAGTTGCAGGCATGTCCCATTTCCCTGTCTCTTTGTTACATCTGATCACAGCGTTTGCAGTTAGGAAGTAACCATCATCGCATGCAACTCTCGGTCTCCATACATCATCATAAACAATTCTCGCGTTTGGTGGTGGCGTAGGAAGATCACCGCATTCCCTTGAATTTGTTTCTGAAACATAATAATCATTAAGCCCTGTTAAGGCGCTCTCAACATTGCACCGAACATCGCTCAACAAGTGTAGAGTTCACTGATGTTCAGTCGGAGAACAAGGACAGATACTGTTAAAACAGAATTATCAATTTTTAACAGTGGCATTGGATAATTTAGTGTTTTCTTGTATTTCTAAATAATTTAAAGCTTTCAGACATTTAAACTTTCGAACAAAAATTTGTCCGAAAGCTTGATCGTTCGAAAGTTTTTGATTTTGATAAAAATAAAAACAAAACAAAGCAAGCCGCAAAAGTTGCTCTGAAACCAAGGTAGCTTGCTCGCTCGTAGTGCACTTCAGAAACGGTTTTAAGAGCAAACATAAGCATGCATCGAAAGATATATCTAAACATCAACCTCCAGCATTTCATTTTTTGGCTCAGAAGCTTAGCAGTAATTGTTTTAATTGCACCAAAAAAATACGAGAATTGAATGGCCTCAAATCGGCTTCTAAGCCAAACAAATAAAAAGGACCGAGGCAGATTTTTAGATATATCCTTCTTCTTTAGATAAATGCTCATATTTATTTGCTCCAGCCATTTCTAGAATGCGCAGCGAGCGAGCTAGCTACATGCGTTTCAGACAGCTTGAAACAAGGGATTAAAAAGTACCAAAAGTTCGGTAAAATATCACCCCTCCCCCGATATTTTCTCCTCGGATTTAGACGAATTACAAAATCGATCCTGGTGAGAACTGGGGGGGGGGGCACTCCCCTTCCAGTCCCTCTCGTCGCGTCGCCATTGTACATTGAAGTGTAAACTTAGTCATACAGAGACCATTGCCTCGTTTTGGTAGATCTCAGCAAACGCGAAACTCCTGGAACTCACGAGACGAAGACCTTAGTTTATGAAGCCCTTTAAACGTCGCGTTATCGTCGCATTTAATCGATTGCAGGAGAAATTATTTAATTCAACGCGACGAGTCGCATTTCTGCCGCGTCGAATTAAATAATTTCTCCTGCAATCGATTAAATGCGACGATAACGCGACGTTTAAATTGCCTGTCGCACAAAATAATTAAATTCGACAGTAGTTCACCGGCCCTGCCGCTTAATTCGGCAACAACACGATTTGCTTTAGAGGTCGCAATATTGTCAAGTTGAATTAAATTATTGGATTGGCCATTTCACAATTTACCAACAAATAGAAAGTAACATCATCAATGCGCATGCTCCACATGGGGGTTCTCGCTACGCGATTTGAAGCGGCAATGTTATGTGCGACGTTTAAATCAACAAGCAGTTTTGCTGCATTTTTGTCGCATGGAATATAATTCAATTCGACACGACAGAAGTGCGACGTTTAAACTATCTCTGTTGGAACAGAGTTACGTTGTTTTTGAATATCTGAATTCTGCCTTTCGTCTTGGTTCAAACTGTGCTGACACAGACTAGAATACGAAAAGAAGGCAATATCACCATATAAAATTACTGCAAATCAAAATAATTCGCATTGCTTCACGACACTTATACTGTTAGGAGAGCCAGATCTCAGGCTACACTTATACTCACTCTATATAAAACGAGCGTAAAGGTATTTTTATGAGAAACAGCTAGGAAAAGATTCAACTCTCAGATCGCCAAACAACTAAGAAACTCAAGCACTGGGAAAATATCAATTAAAAAAATATCGATTTTGGTCAAGGAAATCATTGGCATAGGTTTACTTCATTTTAACTTGTTTCTTGTATCACCTTGCTCGGTTGCTCCAAAGGTTTTTTGAATAATATTTAAACATTGGAAAGGCTTATAAAAAGACTTTCGTTTTGAATGCTGACGAGGGCACATGAAATAAACACGAAGGTTGCTACGGAAATTTTGAAGAAATTCGTAAGAAATTTCGAGTAAATCAAAACCTGATAATTTTGAGAAACTTACAGTTCTGGCTAGAATTCTTAGTTCCTTGTCAAAATTACGTGTATATGTCCACAGTAAATCTTCGAAATAAGCCTTGTTCATGATTTATTATGGCCTGTCTAACATTCATGCTTTACAATGAGATATCTGGTAAACTTGAATAAATTTCCCGTTTCTTGAAACTTCAATTAAAATTCAGCAATGCTCTCGAGAAAGCGTTTTGTGTCTTTAAATTTCAAAAATATCTTGAAAAATCAAATAACTTTGGGCTGAACTTCTCACCTGCAAGATTCCTTGCTTTCACGATAGACGAAAAAAGGACAATCACCAATGAAATAGAGACGGATATTCTGCTAGCCATGTTGCGTTGTGTTCGATTCCTTCGTTCAACTAGTTCCCAAGAGAATGTTCCTTCTTATCTGTATCTTGAAACGGAAGCCAAAAAACCCTCTTATCATCTTCCGGGTTGACTTTGACGTCATTTCAGTGACTAGAGAGCCACGAAAATGGGCGGAACAAGGCTAAAACGACAATAGTACAACACAACCGACAAAAACGTATTGGGCACTATACTCGCTTATAGAGAAACTGCATATAAGAAGCTGTAGTAGTTCGTACGTAGTGACTTAAAGGGAGTCCACATAGTTAAAAGCTGGCTCGGGCCAAGTTAAAAATATAATCTATTGTATTCAACAACTTTGACGCCTGCCGGTTCATTGAGTGGTGAAGGAAACAATGGGTTTGTGGGCGTTTCTTCAGCCTATTCATAGCAGCTTGTCGATATAGCTATGTCTATTCCCTTTAAAGAATACGATTTGTAGAATTTATATTGAAGATACAAAAATTCATCTTTCTTTGCATTAAATGGTTTGAAACAAACTTGGTGATTTTTCAAATATTGCAGTTTGAAAGAGTTTTTATTATGGTCAAAATCAAAGCTAAAATCCATCTCAAAGCAATACAAATCAAATTGAATAAAAAATTCTTATATTTCAATTTCCCAAGCGTCAGAAAATACTTGGCCACATCCATGCTCACCACAAAGCATAAAGACAATTACGCTAAAGATGGTGGCAAGGAATGTTTTACCACGTGGCTTAGCGATCCAGTTACGAATCTTTAACAGTTCTATGGAGAATCGATTAAAGAATGCAATGCATCTTGGTAAAAAGTCCTTCGCCGCCATCTTTAGCGAAATTATCATTCCGTATTCAGTGCCAGTTTGTCTTATCTTTCTTCACTTACTGTCCACTTGTTTGGTTGTTTTATGATAGAACTTTGGATCATAGTAAAATTAATGTTCACGAAAGGTTATAACGCATAGCATATATATTACCTTCGGATGCTAAGTAACAATGTATACAAATAATATATAAAGATTACTGAGATTCATAAAACAAAATGCAGTTTAAATCCACCATTCATGAGGATATTGCCATGCAGCAAAACATTCGCTACAATCTGAGGCATGGCAATGACGCTCAATTCCCAAAAGTACGAACCACTTCTTTTGGAGTTTAGTCCATAACTTACCTTGGAAATAAACTGTGCCAGTTTTTACAACAAGAAATAAAACACGCAAACACTCTTCTCATTAAAAAACNTATATTACCTTCGGATGCTAAGTAACAATGTATACAAATAATATATAAAGATTACTGAGATTCATAAAACAAAATGCAGTTTAAATCCACCATTCATGAGGATATTGCCATGCAGCAAAACATTCGCTACAATCTGAGGCATGGCAATGACGCTCAATTCCCAAAAGTACGAACCACTTCTTTTGGAGTTTAGTCCATAACTTACCTTGGAAATAAACTGTGCCAGTTTTTACAACAAGAAATAAAACACGCAAACACTCTTCTCATTAAAAAACAAAACAAATCAGATGTTGGAATGGTATTAAATGCAACTATAGACTTTGCAAAACACACATCCCAAAAGTTGGGTTTCTTACAGGATAGACGATTAGCTTGTATTTTCTCCTATAATATATATTGCCCATTTTAATCGTTCTTGTTTCCTAAATTGTAAATTGTAAATATGTAATGAACTGGCCTTAATTAGCTGTACATTTTAATTCTTGCCTACTGTAAATGAAGAAATGATGATCAACGACCTTACTCCTAACTATCTTTGCAATCTTTTCATCAAAAAAGCTGAGTGCACCGAGCGCAGCCTACGAAATACAAAGACTGACTTAAGGCTGCCTTTGAAAAGTTCCGCTATTGGACAAAAATGTTTTTCGTTCAGTGGTGCAAAAAGGTGGAACAGCCTTTCAACTGAGGCTAAACAGGCATCTTCGTGTAATGCCTTCAAGAGCCATATACAGCGTAGACTGCGGTGTGGATAATATATTCTAGATACCTTGTAAATTGATTTTAACACTGATCATTCTTTTGACATTGATTTTAATAGATTAATAAGACTTTTGACATATTGTAAATAGGTTTTTCTTTCCTTTGTATTATATTACTATCATTGTATTGTATCGTAGATGGAGGGCCCTTGAGAATCAGCACTTGCTGAAGGGCTACCCTCCCTAACTACCGGGTGTTCCAAAATGATGTATTATTGTTCGATTGCTTAAGCATAGGTTCCAAATCTTTAAAAAGGATGGTGTAAAATTGAATGACCTATTTCTTTGAACTGAATGACTTCAAAGAAACTTTAGCTATTTCTCTATAATTCTACCGTTGGACTTTTCGGAAATCTTTAATATTTTCAGATTTAGAGTGATTTTCTTCTTTTTCAAGAATTCAAGAAAAAATTTCAAAAAAACTTAGAACCATCGTAATTCCTAATCTGCTTGACGTAACATGACGTAACTTCGAACAACACCATAGTTTATGGATTCCTACAATATGGTATCAAGCAAACGTCTGTCACTCATCTGGTTTATTATTTAGAAATTTGATGACGTCACATCCTCGAATGAGTTGAAATGTAAGATACGCGGTGATTTCGAAAAATATTCAAAATTTCTGGAAAGTCCAACGGTAGAATTATAGATAAGTATCTAAAGTTTCTTTCAAGTCATTAAAACAGAATAAATAGGTCATTGAATTTTACACCCACCTTTTTACGCCGAGAAGAAGATTTGGAACCTATGCTGATTGCTTACATGTCCATAACCAATGAACTGACTCTCAAAAACTTTGTTTTATTAGATTGCCTAAAGACTAAATTGTATTTTAAGATGTTGGTTGCGGTTTTACCACGGCGTTTTCATGTCGAAAAGAAGATCGATAAACCTGCTCAAATTCAAGCCTTAGATGGCATGAGAAAGAAACGGCCTATTTTTCCAGTCAACATTTTAGATGTGATACAGAAGGTTGAACTCGTATTCGCATTCTCTGAACTCAGTATTAACTGAATTCGTCTGAGCGACATTTATTTTCTGAGCGACATATAAGTTCAGCCTTTTGCATCACATCTAAAATGTTGACTGGGATAAAAAGACGTTTCTTTTTCATGCCATCCAAGGCTTCAATTTGAGCAGGTTTATCAATCTTCTTTTCGATATGAAAACATCGTCGTAAAACCACAACCAACATCTTCGAATACAATCTAGCCTTTCGGCAATCAAATGAAACAAAGTTTTTGAAAATCAGTTAATTGGTTATGGACATAAGCAATCAAACGATAATACATTATTTTGGGACACCCGGTATATGAAATCAAATCAAATCAAATAAAATGATGATGATGATGATTATCGCCTTGATATCCAGACTATCCAGGGAACAATGGCCCTTCAAAACGGGGATTGCGTTCGGGAACCTCGAATTTTAAAACGTTTTAGCATCACTGTTTGCTCTGAAATAGCTTAGGCCTGTATGTGGTCGTCTCAACCAACGTTAGATCACGAGTCGTTGTTTTAGCGATATATGAGTTCAAGCAAATGGCGAAACTACGATGATGGATAAGTCTAATGGTAAACAGTATCAATTATACATCACAATGGTAAAAATAACAGAAATAAATTGGGAACGAAACACATCAACAAAATCACGAAATAACCAGACTACTGCTTAAATGAATTACGATAAAAACTGAAGTCCGTCTTAAATTAGATGTCACCTGAGATTTGCGATGACGCAAAATTCCTTTGCAAAATAGTTCTATTGTTCGGAGGGCAAACAAGACGACAAATAGTCAAACATTCCTAATTGACATTTTCCCCTAACCTACTTGTTGTTTTTGCACATGCTTTGCCATTTTTGGTACCTTTTGATAACTGCCCTATTTAATGGCGAGTTACGCCAACTTTAACACGCTGATGATGGATCTTGGTATTGGTCGGAAAATTTCCAATATATTATCTAATCATGGCTTAGGCCACTCGTTTATGTCTCCTAATAAAATTATGGCTTAGCCACTCGTCTCTTGAATTTGCCACTTGGATTTCTTGGGGATTTGTTATGTACTCTTGAACTTGTCATTCTTTTAAATCGACCAATTGGAAAGATATGCTGAAATAATACCTAGTATACCAAATATGATTCTATTTGTCGTCGTGTTTGCCATCCAATTTATCGCGAGACTGCGATTTCCAACTGATGTTCCAAGTTCTATTGTTGTTATTCGCGGGCATTTGCAGGTGGTACCTAATTTGAGACAGACTGTAAGTATGTACAAGATCAAAGCTGATACAAGTCGTCGAAAAAAAATTGCAAAAATACAAAACTAATATATACCTAAGTATGCTCGTACCGGGTGGGTCAGAAAAACGTGGGGCGCTTGCTAATTTTCACTGATGTAATTTACTTCGCAAATCTGTTTCTTTAAAGGGGCTGGGTCACGTAACCGTAAACAAATCTGTTGTCTCTATAATCTATATTGTTGCCCTACGTGGCCATTGTGTTCTGGGCAAATTTTGGTGAATGGGGTGGATCCACAATAAAGTTACTACTAAAAATCTTTGCAATCTTAAAACGTATGGTTGTTTCGTTTGTTTCTCTCTCTGCAAAATCGTCGTTTTGAAAGAAGTTTGTTTACTTAACGTGACCCAGCCCCTTTAAAAACTCATTGCATAGGAAAAAGGCTAACATAGACAGGAAAATTCATTTGGTCAAAATCAAACTTTCCCTTCCATAATTACCAACGAATGTACGTGCTCACTTCTAAACCATGAAAAAAATACTGCTTCTCTACCGAAAGTTGAAACAAAGCATAAATTGTGTTCTAGCACAAAAAGAACAATTATTGTTGTTCATTTTTAGCCCAAGGGGACCATCCACTTAAAGAGCATTGCTAAGAAGCAGAATGTTCTTTCAAATACGATACCTTCTCACCAAAATGACAATATCAAAAAATTGCAGAAAATATGGAAAGAAATTTCACATTTCAACAAACTGAATTTGTAAAACTAATCTAGCTTTTCGCCTACACAATGGAACTTCAACGAACCCAATCTGACTTGTTTTTCCACCAACATATGTCTTGTTAAACACCCCACCTTTTTCTTGACTCGCCCGTCATATTAAGATTCACTTCAGAGATGTCGTAATGAAGAATACAATTTTACACAGGCATCCTCCCCTAAACAATTCTGAACATAAAAAAATGCACATGGGAAGGAAGTGAAAACATTTCGAGTAAGCAACCACGCAAAGAGAACAAGCAGTAAAGGATCGAGGTACAGCACTTGCAGTACACCAATCAAAGATAGATCAAAATTTAATTATGTTGCTGATCTTAAAAACATACTTTTAGTGTATTTGTGCGAAGGTTCAAACTAATTTGGTAGATATTGTAAACTCAATTTGCAACCTGGCACATGCGAGAATTCCTACTTTTGACAGCTACCTGGTTTCGATATATACTCTCATACTGAAGAAGTAGGTCATAAGATTGCATTTGGATCAATCCAGCCAGCCACTCGGCTTGTTCGCATACGTCGGTGATTAAGCTCTTTTATCATCTATTACCCTATTCATTGACAGAGTTAAACCTGCTTTATCTAAACCAGGTTAAATTTCAAAAAAATCTTCTTGTTGCGTGTAGTGCAATTGTATAATGATAAACAAGTAAATAAAGTAAAATATAAGCACTTTGATGCGAATTGAAATAAGCATGACGTTTCGAGCATAGCCCGTTATCAAGGTTAAATTTCAGCCAGTCAAATGCTTTCGATTTATCTGGTTTAGTTTTAGCTGGTTTTACTTGTGAATGTGAATGGGATATCAATCAAACTTCCCACGGAATAGCAAAAACGGCTTTTTCGTGCACATTTACAATTGTGTGCAATGGTGTAGCTCAAAAGGTGGATTCAAGCAACAATTTTAATGTCTTTTTTCCTTCAGAAAAACTAAAAATGATTTCAGAGAAAAATAATGTGATCTTTGAAACAAAATCACGAAAAGAAATTTTCATGATCGAAGCATAATCAATTATTGGAGATTTTTGAAAAATGCTTTAAAGTCCGTCTCAAATTAGATGTCACCTAAGATTTGCGGATAACGCAAAATTCCATTTCAAAACACTTCTATTGTTGTTATTCGCGGGCATTTGCAGGTGACATTAAGTTTTTGGGTCACTCGGTAGTACTAAAAATTTTTTCTTAGCTGATAGAATGTCTCAATAAAATAATGACGTCATTCATGCTTCGTTTGTCGCGACAGGTGTTAAAGATTAAAGTCGCAGGCCACGAACAAAGCTTCGAATGATTATCAACCGCAATACAATAAATGTAGCCACACCCTGTCTTTTCTTGGTGGAAATAAAAGACAAGGTCTCCAAGTATACAATGCCTGATAGATGCTGATATTTTGCAGTGCCGTGGTGTCCGTGTGTTATGTTATGTTGCGACATGTGTTAAAGATGAAAGTCAAAGGCCAATACCACAGTAGACTTGCTACGATTCTCTCTAATAAAACAAGATGCCTCTTTCTAACAAAACAAGCAAAATCAACCGCGATAAACCTATTTTGCCACGCCCTTTCCTTCCCTTAACAAACAACAAACTGTAAATAACAAACACGGAAAATACAGATGTCTACAGGTAAACAATACCATATAGATCATAGTTTACATTACCAGTACTGAATGGCACAAGCTATTACCAAATGGTCAACAGACTTGTTTCAAGTCTATGAAGTTTCTGCTACATAGCGACTGCAAGGGGGCAANGTTGCGACATGTGTTAAAGATGAAAGTCAAAGGCCAATACCACAGTAGACTTGCTACGATTCTCTCTAATAAAACAAGATGCCTCTTTCTAACAAAACAAGCAAAATCAACCGCGATAAACCTATTTTGCCACGCCCTTTCCTTCCCTTAACAAACAACAAACTGTAAATAACAAACACGGAAAATACAGATGTCTACAGGTAAACAATACCATATAGATCACAGTTTACATTACCAGTACTGAATGGCACAAGCTATTACCAAATGGTCAACAGACCTGTTTCAAGTCCATGAAGTTTCTGCTACATAGCGACTGCAAGGGGGCAACTGAAGTTAGTCAAGGGTCAATGTATTTGTGGTTACCTTCCCTCTTGAACAGCTGCCACTATAGCTGATTCAATGAACTAAAGTTATTTCATGTGAACTTTTAAAGATATGAATCAAGTTTTTTTTGGGATTTTTGGGCCTTTAACGAAACCTCTAAAATGCGCCGATTTGAACAAGCGCTGGCTCAATCTTCCAAACTAGCTTCCTTGAAAGCCTGCAAAATTCAAATTTATTTTTCCAACAATATCTTTTTTGTGGCTAATGATACCCCCTGCAATAAAATAATTTACATTGGATTTAAAATTAACAATTCTACCGGGGGCTCAAAGGCCTAAGTAAGCTCACGTGTCACAGATCATGATATAGTTGCTCTGTCAGATTCCATGATAGCTCCTTCGTAGTTAACGTTTGTTGTAACCATGACGTTGATACTAGTTGTGGTCATCATCATCATCATCATCACTGTAATAGTCATCCTGCTCTGATTCATCATCATCATCATAACGCTCATTACTGTTTCGTAAAAATTCCCCTGCGTTTGCTAACGCATAAGTTCTTTGGTTTCCACTTTGGTGTTTGGCTTGCTTCTTAGCCTGAAAAATATATATATAAATTAGCATTAAGCTTGGTTTCCACAAAATCGCAAGGAGTCGCGAGGAGTATTTGTTTGCGATTCCTTGCGATCGTTGTCGCAAGCAGTCGCAGAACAGATAAAATTCCATCTCTGAGACTCACTGCGATCCGTTGTGATTAATGGAAACCACTGTTCACAAATTTTGCAACTCCTTGTGACTCCTTGCGACTCCTTTGGTCTTTGCGATCAGATCACCCTCGCTTCTGTGATAAATCTCACTTCCACACGCACCCACACAAGGGCAAAGGTCGAAAGAAAATGGCGCTTTCAACGAGGAAAGCATCTTGTTTTTAGATGAAGTCCATAAATTTCATTGCCTTTACAACAAATTTAGCAAGAACTTTAAAAATAAATTCAAAAAATGCAATTGTTGGATAAAAATCGGGGATAAGTTTGGGCTTTCCCTTGAAGAAGCTGAGAAGAAATTTCGCAATATCCGAGCAGATTTTGCATGCAAGTTTTCAAGTCAAGTTCGGCGCCAATTTGCATTTAGTTCAGGTAACGAAAATTGCAACTCCTTGCTGCGATTATATGGGAACCACCCTTTGGAACAGCCTGGATAAAGCTAGTAAATCAGCCCCCTCTCTTGGTGCATTCAAAAATCTGCTATGATAAGTGGAATCACGTTGCTTCCTTTGTATGTTACTTTATTCACTGTATTTTGCGTAAATTATTGGCTTTTGTAAATATATAATATCACTGCAACTAGTTTTCTTTTTTGTAGCTTAGAATTTTTAACAGGTCAGTTTGAAAACTAGATAGTATTCTGAAACTTAGCAACCTGTATAAATATTTCAAATGATGATGATGATGATGATGATGATGATGATGATGATGATGATGATGATTCTTTCGGGTCGCAAAAATTGCAACTCCTTGCGACTCACTGCGACTCATTGCGAGTCCTCGCGATTATATGGAAACCAGGCTTTAGAATCAAAT
>REGL01001679.1:30122-45737 GCA_004194395.1 Aurelia aurita complex sp. Pacific
CTCTCTCGATTAGTTAACCTATTTATACAATCTTGTAAAGTTATT
The DNA here is from genome assembly GCA_004194395.1 of Aurelia aurita complex sp. Pacific. Taxonomy (NCBI): domain Eukaryota; kingdom Metazoa; phylum Cnidaria; class Scyphozoa; order Semaeostomeae; family Ulmaridae; genus Aurelia; species Aurelia aurita complex sp. Pacific. The sequence continues at coordinate 30,168 of REGL01001679.1, forward strand.
CTTTTTCTGTATTCTCTAAGTTTAATTAATTTTGTGCTTATTGTACGGTATCTTGTAAGTATTTAGGCGTAGTGTAATTATGTAGAATTGTATTTAGGATTGATGGATGAATGAATAAAACTGAAACTATTGAATTTTAGTTAAAACGCTATACACAATCAATAACTTTACTTTTACTTTCACTAAACGTTCCAAATAACAAGAAATCACTTACACTGCTCCGGGTAGCATTCTGCAAAGGTTGCTTCTTTTTTAATCTGTACACATATGCATCAGCTTCGTCCCTATGGAATAAAAATATTTTCAACAACTGACGCAATATTTGGTGAAAAAAGTAATCGACGAATGACATTTACCTAAAGCAAAACATGTTAATTTACAATTAAGGAATTCAGCGTCTATTTACAAATTGTACAAAGGCAGCTGCTTCCATCCCAAGTTTTTTCCGTTTTAAAAGTTACAATATATTCTATGTTCCAGGTCCCATTAATTTGTGCGAGCGCACGAGCGCCCCTCACAGGCACAAATGTCATTATGTCATATATTTACGATTAGCTGCTGACACATTTACTGTACTCAGAGTGCTTAGATTGCAGGCACATTTGTTCCCAAGAACTTGCTTGCAGGCACAGCATATTTTAATGAGGGCTGCTACATTCTTTACATCTTCGTTTAGGATATTTCACAGCATAGCTCCCCTAAGTCTTAGGGAGTTTATCCCATCCTACATTTCGTTAAACCTCAGAGGAAATTTGCATAAACCTTGCAGGCGTAAATTATAAGTTATAGCCTTTGTTTGGAAACTCTCCTAGAGTTATCCCGACTTTAAGTGGTGGAGCAATCGAAATATAACGAAAAGCGAGGTTTGAATTTTCGGAGGCTGAGTTTTGAGCTCAGTAAAGGGTTTGAAATTGCGTTATAGGAAAGGCTTCAACTTAGAGTTTGTGACCTTTTTTGAAAATAAAAGCTACACTACAAATTTCTGTTTCAATGTTTACTTGATTTTTGCATTGATGGGTGAGTGTAGAACCCTTTGGCTTTTGAAGCAAACTCTGATTTGAGGCCTTCTCTTTAAAACAGTTTCAAAAATGAGACAACTGAAATCACAGCTCCTCCGTGGCAGGCAATGAAAATGGAGTCCTTTGGGACACTCTGAAGGAATTTAGCATGGGGCTCAAATCTTTCAAATCTGTAAGAAACTGGGTGTAAAATTCTGTTACATTCTTCTTTGAATTGAATGGCTTGAAAGGAACTTATGGTACCTTCATGTAAATCTGCCGTGGAAATCTTTGACATCTTAATCGCTTTCAAAATGACGGCATCTCTATTGTTGTTGAAAGAATTCATGGAAAATTTTGAAAATGTTTTAAATCATCGTAAAATCTGAAATCAATTAAGAAAAAATGACACAATCTTCAAGAAAACTATAGTTAATGAAGGTTGACAACATGGTGGCAAGCAGAACTTGACGACGCAACACCGTAAAATATAATAAATGCCACCATTTTGGAACTAATCAAGATATCAAAAAATCTCCACGGATAATTTACAGCAATTTACAGCAAAATATCACTAGTTCCTTTTGAGCCATTTAATTAGAAAAAATGTAACAGAATCTTGCATCCACCTTTCTAAAGAATTGAACGTTCTGGTTAGAAATTTACTTGTAACTGTCCCTTCAGGTTAGAGACAAAATATAAAGTACCTGTTGATGGGTCGTAGTATGTCTGGACTGAGAAAACCAGGAGTAGATCCAATAGACGAATCATATGGTGAATCTTTACATGAAGTATTTGCATCTAGTTCACAATCTCCTTCTGATCCATCTTCAAAATCACAAGCCGCTGCGAGTCTGCTTGCGTCAAATGGTAACTGTGGAGGAAAAATTTGAAATTAGCAACGACATGGAAAGTAAGAAAAAGAATACACTAACGACTATCTCATTTTAGATGTTACGTGAAAGTGTCCGCAAATAAAAACAATTGACATGGTTTGCATGGTGAATTGGCCAACAGTTACGGAAATGATAAAATGCGAGACAGCTACTATTACATACAAAGAATTGTCAGGTCTTGCACCCGGCTATCTTTCAAACCTTTTCAAGAAAAATTCTGCGCGTGATATCAGTATGAACTTGAGGGAATGCCATTGCCGATGTCCTTGTTCCAAGGATGAAAACTTGCAATGGGCAGAAAGCGATATCTTTCCGGGGCGCAAAGACTTGGAATGAATTGCCTTTGAATGTCAAACGAGCACCCTCTCTTAGCATTTCTAAAAGTAGGATGAAGAGTAATTTGCCTCTATCAGGCTAACGCCATTATTTTTCATTTATTTTTTAGATTGTAAATATAGGTAATTTTCTAGTAATTTTTAGTAATATTGTAAAGTTTGGCACGGCCCCCTGTAAAGCAATCCTCTCGATTGACGGGGCTACCGTGTAAAAATAATGAAAAATTAAAATTAAAATGAATTCTATGCTACCACAAATCTCACATTACATCAAATTTGGGACAGACGTTTGTTTTATATTCATTTAAAATGATACAATACATTTTACAACTTCATCCTACAATACTTTCTAATTACTTTACAAACTATACAACACTACAGAGACGGGACCACAAGGAGCAAAAGATAATGACTACCCCATGGCCATTAACATAAAGATATGCAAAAAATAGCAACCGAATAAACAACTACAAAAAGCTACAAAGACGATCAATTACTGATAAATACTAGAATCTGTTTCACATTGGATGTCAGGCCAGCATAGTAGTATGATGCTGAGCAATAAGAACCCCGGACGAGAGAACAGCAACGACAGCAGTTGCTACCGCCACTAATCCTCCTCCAGAGTCCCCAACGCGCAACACATTGAGCATATGCTGTCAGGTCAGGGTTACTGATTCAGACTTTAATTTAGACCGAGAATTTCTCTAACGATCTAGCAATCTTTGCAAACGTCTTTAGATGCTCTACAGCCATGTCTTATCTCATTTCAGTTACTGCTTGCTTGTTTGGATGCTTTATGATAGAACTTTGGATCACAAGATAAATCGTGTTCACAAAAGGGCATTACGCATAGCATATAAAGAATACGGAAATGATTTTGGTTTTCTCTTGGAACAGATTAAAATCGGTACTAATCCACATAATGCACCTGCAGTTGCTAGTGACTAAAATCTATAAATACAATGCAACAAAACAAATAATTTATTCTTAATTCTTGCCCAGGGTAAATGAATGAATTATTTATGATGACGATGATGATGATGAAGATGATGATGAAGATGATGATGATGATGATGATGATGATGATGATGATGATGATGATGATGATGATGAAAGCACTGACAAAAAATGGACACCAACAGAACGAACTTGTAAAGGATAGAGCTGAATGGAGATTCTATATCTAAAACATCACTAGGGGTCGTGCGACATGATGGACACGAACACAATCTTATCGATAATCCTTTTTGCTGGTAAATTTTTTGCAACTGAAACGAATGTTAAACGCGTTTCAACATGTTCAGTTATCAGACAGAAAGGCAGATCCGCATTCTGAATCAACACTCAATGAGATCATTGTACAAACTGTTTATTGTTTATGGGACAACGTCTAACGAACACAAAAATACTGAATGAACGTAAGGACTAGCTCGTTCTTGTGTGCGTATTACGGGGATAATAATTTCCGACCACCCGCCACAAATTAACCACAATACCAAAAATATCGCCACACCTTCTCTTTAAGTCCGACACTCTTCCTCCCCTCCCATCCTTTGATACCTTGCCACAGAATATGTTCCAAAGATCTTTAAACATTTCGGTGTAAATTCTGTAACCTTTTTTGGAATTAATGGCTTGAAAGAAACTTTAGCTACTTCGCTATAATTCCGCAGCTGGACTTTTCACAAATCTTCAATATTTTCTAAAATTATAGTATATCTTATATTTTCACTCATCTGAGGATGTGTCGTCATCAAATTTTTAAATCGTAAACCAGAAGAACGAAAGACTTACTGCTTGATACGGTGTGTCCCAAAAAGTACTCCTGTTTGAAAAATTGCCAGCATTTTATAATAGGGCCAATCTTCAAATCTATTTTTTGGCAAGTAGATCAAAGACTAAATTATTTTCCCAGGCATAACTGACCTTGAGATTGGTTTTAAAGTTAGTAAATTTAGCTCATTATAGGGAAACCTGGTTTTGAAGCATATTGCAAAAAGCACTGATGATTACAAGATTTATATCTTTTTGTAATATTCTTGATGTTACTAGTTTGGTCCAAAATGTCAGAAAGAAACACAAACTATTATTGTAGACTTGAAGGATGAAGAAAAATCTCAATATAGTGGCTCTTAGGCAACAAGGACAGATTTTGTAAGACAATAGCACGAGTTGGTTTTGATTGATACCGCAATTCAAAGCGATTAGCGACTGCAGACAAAGGAAATTCTCCCAACCATAAATTAAATACAAACAAAGCCGCAAAAGTTTCTCTGAAACCCAAGTAGCTAGCGCGCTCATTGTGCATTCCAGAAATTCTTTTTAAGAGCAAACATGAGCATATATCGAAAGGAGAAGGATATATCTACACATCTACCGCGGGCTTTTTATTTCTTTGGTTCAGAAGCTGAGCAGTAAGTGTTTTAATTACACCCAAAAGAATAAGAGATTTGAATCGCTTCCCATTCGGCTTTTGAACCAAATAAATTAAAGGCCCGTGGCAGATGTGTGGATATATCCTTCTTCTTTCGATCTATACTCATGTTTGTTCTTAGAAACAATTTCTGGAATGCACAACGAGCGAGCTAGCTACCTGGGCTTCAGAGAAACTTTTGCGGCTTTGCTTGTTTTGATTATCTGATTGAGAGAATTTCCTTTGTCTGCGATCGTTAATCGCTTTGAATTGAGGTGTCAAGCAAAACCAACTGGTGCTATTGTCTTACCAAATCTGTCCTTGTTCTCTTAGGCAAGATTGACGGTGTTGCTTAAAAAGTATAGATCAGAATGAGGTTTTTCAGTGCGTTGTTTCATACTCTTTCAGTATAGAAAAAAATATTTCATTATCTTTAAATATATCTGGATAATTGCCAAAAATGACAGTTAATAAACTTTGTTGATGGGTTTTATAATCGAATTTTGGCGATCTTTTTTAAACGGGTGTACTTGGGCATCGGGACACCTGGTACTATATTGCATACATTGATAAACTATGGTTTTCTTGAAAATTATTGCACATTTCTTCAAATCCAACCGTAGGATCATAGAAAAACAGGCAACGTTTCATTTTCAAAAAAATAGGTCGTATAATTCTTAACCAACCATTTTAAAGATTTTCCACCTTTGCTCCTAGTCACCATTTCGAATGATAATATCTTCAATACCTCAAGCGAATTGGTGTGCAAGTATTTCATTTTATAACAAACTGCTTACGAGAAACTCAACTCTCAGAGCACCAAAAATTAAAAAACTCCAATACTGGGAAAATGTAACTTAAGAAACTATTTATTTTTATAAAGGAAATCCTTAACATACTCTTACTCTATTTTCACCCGTTTCCTGTATTATATTACTCGGAAGGTACTTGAGTAATGTTTAAACATTGAAAAGGTTTGAAAAAACTTTTTTTTGTAATGTTCACGAGGGTACAGGTAGTGAACGTGAGGATTTCTCTGGAGATAACAGAAATTCATAAGAAACTCTGAGCACTGAAAATAAAAAATACGTGTGTTACAAACTAACAATAAACAAGTAAGTAAAATACAAGCACTTTGATGCGAATTGAAATAAGCACGACGTTTCGAGCATAGCCCGTTATCAAGCCCGACAACACCTTTCTCGAGGAGTTTAGCCTCGTTTTGATGCCCCTATACAAATGTATAGGAAAATGACCGGAAGTGAATATTTTCGCCGACTTTGAACGTTTCTTGCAGTGATGCGATATGATTTTTCCGGTTTAATTTAATCTTAAAAGTTAGTGAATTTAAAGTTAGTGAGTCCAAAATGCTCAAAGAACTTGAAGGAGCGAAGATACAGCTATTGCGTTATATCTCGATATTTTGCTTTGGGACACTTGCGACGCCTGCTGACGCCATTTATCACAAAATTTTACTTTCGCGTCACAGCTTTCTTACAAGGGAGGCCGGAAGTGACGTCAGAATTCAGGCTTGGTGTTGTCGGGCGTGGTTATCAAGCAAAGAAAAATTAGTAGAACCGACACTTATCAAGCTAAAAGAACGGCAGACTCGAAGGATAAGGATAGTAATCAAGGGAATCGATGTAACGTAAAGAGGACTGAGAACAAGAAAGAGATGTAGGAATAAAATTGTGATTAATAGAATGTTATTGGAGACATGTAAATTGCTTGCTGAGTCCTGAAGGATACAATGTTCCAAGTTTAAAAATGATCCGTTTCTCCAATGTTTTTCTTCTCGTGCTTTCTGCAGATGCATATAGGAGGCCGAGACAAACAAACTAATGTCAAACAAGCATGTTTGTTATTACAAAGTAATGTCGTTAAATGATTCCATCAATCTACTCAATTCAATTCAATTCAACTCAATTCAAACTGCATATCATTAGATAGTGTTATATTCTCACAGACCTTATGCTCTCCTTACCAAATATTTAGATATGGGGAGTGCGAAGGAGACTTCGCTGTTGTGGTAAGGAGAGTGGTTTTAAACGTGCGCTGCCACTGAGGGAGGAGGGTGGGTCGATTTCGAGTTCACCGATGTTCGTTGTCTCTTGAAGAGGGCTGAAACTGACTGCTACAATGGTTTAAATATGACCCTTGGACTGTGGGGGACTAGAACTAGTCCCAAGAGAGGCGATTTTGCAAAAAGTTAGGCCCGTGGGACTAAAATATTAAAATTTCCGAGCATTCGGTCCTGTGAGAATAGTGTTATATTCTCACAGACCTTATGCTCTCCTTACCAAATATTTAGATATGGGGAGTGCTTCGGAGACTACTTGTAGTTAACATGAAGCAAGAATTCCCAAAAGGAAACATAATGCTCATAGAAGGAAGAAATATGCTAGGAAATACCCTCTCCAACACTCAGAAACTAGGAAATAAGTGGTATTAAGCAGGTCTTGTCTAAATCTTTGTCGTTTTTGAAAATACACTGTTGTTAAAGTTTGATTCAGAAAACGAGCAGCAAACAGATAGCAAATACAAAAAATAGATAAATGCAACGGTTGAAAAATTGACAATGAATCATTCAAAGTACAAATTTACAAAACGACACTCCTAGAATGTCCCGCAATTTCCAGGTGCTAATACAGAAAAACCTTACTTACAATGATAATATCTGCAACTAAAATTTCAAAAAAGAAAATAGTCTTCCGTGAACACCTAATAGAATTCCATAAATATTTTTTTAGATTTTTCCATACCTTGTAGAGACATGATGCAAATTCATTCTTTGTGCCCACGCCAACTGTAACCTATTTAACTGTAATGGCGCGAACTTAACAGCCATATGATCTATTAGACGATATCTCATAAAATTCCGTGAGAATAGTCGCTTTTTCTGAGCGACAGGCATGCAGATCAACCCACTTTTGCAATAATTCGGGCTGCTTAGTTTCATCAGACCCACAAAAGCAAAGTTGCGAAATTCACATTTGATACATAATAAATCTTAAAGCGGTATCCCTTTTAGGTTTGTATAGCACGGGACAATGATATTTTATCGTATACTCCGTAGTGATGTATTGAAAATTGCAATTCATGAGAGGAGCAATAATGCGCTCCTGATATATAGTACATAGTTACACTGTATATAAGTATAATATTCGCTGAGAATGTAGAAATAAAACCTTATACACTTTCCCACAAAAAATTGTCGATAGATTGTAAAAATAATACCATCGAGCCATGCTCCAATACTTTTGAACGCTGAATTCCGAAGAGTCGAGCTAGGGGGCTCTCCGTCGAAATGTCTATGGCAATAATCGCTGTTTTTATACTTTGCTTGATTTCTCCCACAGTATGTATATAAACCTTAAAAAGTCTCATGGCTATCTAAGTTTACTACCTAAAGATGTCATATTACTTGAAAAATAAATAGCAAATGAACAAATTAAAGAAATTAATAGGGTCAAAACAAAAGACCGGGATGCCCCCTAGCTTCGACCATTCGGAACCCAGCAGCATTAGCCGAGTGTAAAGGTTCTTAGTTGAGCCCCCGGCAGGTCGAAGCAAGGAGAGAAACTTAGCACCTAAATATCACTTGGATACAAGAATTTCTGTATTTCTTCACCGTTATGATTTGTTTAGTTCCATTTAGAGGTTTAACTAATTCAGTAGTGAAGTCAATGGACAATAAAACATGGGACAGAGAAAATTACTTATGAAAACCTTTCTAAAAAATTCCCCAGCCAACATATTAAACTGTAAAAAACCATATCACCACAAAAATCTGACGGCTGAACAGGTTTATGAAATGACGCACAACTCACAGCGAAGTAATCAGCTGAACAGGCTTTAAAATTTACAACGTCCCGCAGCAAATAGACCAGCTAAATAGGTCTTAAAATTTTCAAAATACTTTACAGCAAAATTAGCAATTGATGAACAAATCTTAAATCTGACAAAGGTCTCAATCAAATAAACAAAGCTGCTGGAAAGGCCTTAATATATCACAATGTCCCGCAGCAAAATACAAAACTATTGGATGGGTTTGACTTATCAAAAAATTCCCACAGCAAAAGACAAATCTGCTGGACAGGTCTAAGGCCATCACAACACCCCACTGCAAAGGTTACAGCTGCTGAATATTCAAAACTGTCCCTTAAATATTCCTCAGCAAAAATATGCTAACTGCTGTACGGATAAATGATAACAAAATTCTCGCAGCAAAAGTAAAACTGCTGGACGAGCTAAACATTCAAGGCTATTCCCTAAAAACTTTGCATCAAAAATGCTAATCCTTCTGCGGATTTACAAGAAATGAGAATTCTCCCAGCAAAAAGAAAGCTGCTGGACAAGCTACAAAATCATATACTTTTCCTAAAAAACTTCCACAACAAAAAATGCTAGCTGCTGTACGGATTTGCAACAATGAGATTCTCGCAGCAAAATAATTCTGATGGACGAACTGCAAAATTCAAGGGTATCTCGTAAAATTCCGCAGCAAAAATGCTAAAAGCTGTACGGATTTACAACAACAAATGATCGCAGCAAGAAAACCGTTGGACGAGTTCTAAAAATTCGGCAGCAAAATGCAAACTGCTGTATGGATTCACAACAAAATTCTCAAGGCTATTTCCAAAAAATTTCCGCAGCATAAATGTTAACTGCTATACGGATTTACAACGACAACATTCTCGCAGCAAACAATCACTGGACAGTTAAAAAGATCAAGGCTATTTCATAAAATTCCGCAGCAAAAATACAAACTGCTGTACGGATTTACAAAACGCTCGCAGCAAAAAACCGCTGGACGAGATAAAAAGATCAAGGCTATTTCCTAAAACTCCACAGCAAAAGTGCTAAACTGCTGTACGGATTTATCATTATCATCATCATTATCATTTATTTATTTACAAAGTAGGCTGAAACGAAACCATAGCTAAAATTACAGCTAATTAAGGCCTACTTATTTACAAAATTTACAAGTCTAATCTAAAAATAAATTCAAATAAATAAATTCTAAAATAAATTACAAAATTAACAAAATACTCGCAGCAAAAACCGGCTGGACGAGATAAAAAGATCAAGGCTATTTCGTAAAAATTCCGCAGCAAAAATGTAAACTGCTGTACGGATTCTCGCAGCAAAAAATAAACTGCTGGACGAGCTAAGAAATATCTCGAAAACATATGCACGAAACATTACAAAGTACCCTATGTAGAATCGCACAAATCAAAGGTCCTTCGTGCAAACTATTATTACGAGAAAACTGAGCCTGGCATGGCAGTCCATGAACAGTATGGGGATAATCGGTCATACTTAAGAGCCAGACTTAAATAGGTTTTGGATACCTAAGAATAGAAAACAAAGCAAATCATGATATAAACTTCCTATTAAAAGACGAAATTGAAGTAGATATCTCAAGGCAATATGCAAAAGCACCGGAAGACCTTAGTCACGAGGTACGAACTGTGTGAGGATAAACATATTTAGGAAAGCATGGCAAAGCAAATATATCCAGGAGAAAAGTTTAGGCCTACAGTAAAGCTACATCAAAACGCAGGAAGAAATCTGCACGAGGTGCAACGGCAATTGCCGAAGCATTTGCAAACGACACAAACTTACTTTCTTTCCCCTCGAAGTTTTATCCGTCGAGTGTTTGCACTGTCTCCTACATCATGGGAGCAAAAAACCTTCAATTGTAACTGTGTTGCATAATACCACTTAGTAATCTGCTTAGGCCTAATTTGGCTCAGTCAGTGGCAGCGCACGTTTCAGAAAAAGATTTCCAGAGTTCACTGATTGAGTTGTTTCTTGAAGAGGGCTGAAACTGACTGCTACAAAGGTTTAAATATGACCCTTGGACTGTGGGGGACTAGAACTAGTCCCAAGAGAGGCGATTTTGCAAAAGTTAGGCCCGTGGGACTAAAATATTAAAATTTCCGAGCATTCGGTCCTGTGAGAATAGAAGAAAGATTGCACTTTCAGTTGGCATACATTAAATTTACTCAAATCTTATCATGTTTTCAAGAGCTTCAATTATAGTTGGGTTGCGTTATTTCTGAAAGGACCTGTATATCGAGAAAATTGAATCGTTTCAGCCGACATTCGGCTGTCCCTCGCTGTTCAGCCGAACTCTCTGGCTAAATAACTGATCTCCAAAACTGCAGTATCTGAATACTTCGGTAGAATTCGGCTAAAAAATACCGGGTGTCCCAAAAAAAAGTATACAGATTTGGTTGACTCCAGCGATGTGAATTTAGCTTTAATCAATGGCTAACCACTCTCAAAATGTTCCTCGATAGTTATCTTGAACATAGATACCTCGTTTGTTGGTATTGGTGCTTTGAGAGCAGAAATATCAATCTTGAAAGTTCAAATTTGCGTCCACGTGCAAACCAGAGCCTTGGCCTTTTGGCCTAAGCAAGTTCCTGAAGCCCATCGAAATTAAGAACTGAAATTGATGAATAATTAAGAAACTGCCCAATGGGTGACTAGGGGGTGACTTCTGGACAACAAAATAACACAAGATCTAATATTGCTCAAATTCTATCAACGCTATCGTTGATTTATACGCTTTGCTTTAAGAATTTGCTTAGGCCAAAGGCTAAAGCTCTGGTTTGCAGGAGGAAGAGGCAAATTTGAGCTTTCAAGATTAACATGTCTGCTCTCAAAGCACAAATACCAACAAACGAGGTACTTATGTTCAAGTTAACTATCGAGGAACATTTTAGAGTGATTTGACATTAATTGAAGCTAAATTCACATCGCTGGAGTCAACTAAATCCGTATACATTTTTGGGACACCCGATAGGTGATCACTTCCGACGATCCCTAAGGAACATAACCCTGTGCAAGATTAGTTTTTCGAACTTGCTGTGATGTCGAAGAAGCAGGAAGCGGTGAAAGGACGACGTCAAAGGTTCTAGAAAACTTGAACTTGGTTTCATGTTTCATCAAAGATTTTCTTGAACTTTCAAGTAAACTATCGTCTGTCTCAAATTAGATGTCACCTGCAAATGCCTGCGAATAACAACAATAGAAGTGATTTGGAAAAGGAATTTTGCGTTATCGCAAATCTCAGGTGACATCTTATTTGAGACGGACTTTAATTAAGTTTTATGAGGATGGTGAAATTGTGCAAACTATTACCATACGATTATCATACCATACCACTACCATACCACTGGCAACAAGATTCACAAAATTTGATCGGTCCGTAAAGGGAGTTTGGACGGGGATGTCACTTACCAACGCGTAAAAGATTAGGAGCCTATGTTTATCGGAAGAAATATCCTCATAAAATGACAACAACAACAATAATTACAAATACGCTTTTGCAAGGAACATAATACCGCGTGAGTCAATAAAAAGAATCCCTGTTTGAAAACTCACCATTCCCGTTTTGCAAGGAACATAATACCGCGTGAGTCAATAAAAAGAATCCCTGTTTGAAAACTCACCATTCCCGTAATATCAAGATGATGATATTGGAAAACATACCATTTAACAGCAGACATGTTCAAATGGGCCTCAATATTTCCCTGACTGAAATCGGCCTCTCCATTCTGAAATTATGAGGAATTTTCTCCAGAAAAGCCCTTTCGATAATTCTTCAAAACAGGCTCAAAACAGCGACCAACATTTCCCGAGCTTTCTGCCTTATCTCAATGAGTTCAACACATTCTAACATGTGTTATCCTCTTGGGAAGATGAAATCGTGCGGAATAATGCTGTTTTGCCCCCAGGGATGACATTTTCTTCTAAAAAAAGAGACGAAACGTGCCAAAGCATGTACTCATCATTGCTATAAGGCATAGACATACGAAAAATTTGGTCGTGATTTTATGCAGTTTTTGGAAGTTTCTTGGAGGGGCTTCCTCGAGAAAATCTCTTATAATTTCATAATGGAGTGGCTGATTTCAGGCAGGTAAAATTTAGAATATATTTCAACATGTTCATTATTGAATGACATATTTTCCAACATTATTGTCTTGATATCTGTGGTCTTTCAAAAAGGGATTCTCTTTTATTCACCCGGTAGTACACATGCACCTTGCGGCAATTAAAATAGAACTAGAACCTATACAACACTACAAGGGCGATACCATAGGGAGCAACAGACAATGGCTATACCCCATGATCATCACATAAAAAGAAACACACAACTTAATGACAACTAAATATACAATTACAAGAAGCTACACATAAGTGACTACTACTGATAAATACTGAGGCTTGTTTCACGTTGGATGCTAGGCCAGCATAGGCGCATGATGCCGGGCAACGGTGACCCAGGCCGGGAGAGCAACAACGACAACAGTTGCTCCCACCACTGCTCCCTGTCTAAGATCACAAATGCGCAATGCCCTGAGCCCATGCTATAGGATTGGAGTTGAGACCATAGCCTACCTTGGAAATAAACTTTGGCAGTTTTTACCGCATGAAATAAAAAAAAAATCAAGCACCCTTCCTATTTTCAAAAAACGAATTAGATGTTGGAATGGTGATAAATGCAACTGTAGGCTCTGCAAGACATATATTCCAAGAGTTGGGTTTCTAACGTGATAAACGTTTCATGGGCCTTCTCGCAAGGGTGGGGGCGGTGCGTTGCTTCTCATTGGGATGGCGGGTGTGCTGTGTGGGTTGTCCCCTTCACGATGCAGGCATTGGACTACGGTTGAACTGGGGAATTGTTCCCCAGCGGCGGCCGCAGCTTAGTATATGCGTGAAGGGGTTCCCTCGCGCGGCGTGTCCGCCGGCTTTCTGGGGGGTGCGTGTCGCTCCGGACTTCTTAGGGAAGGCATGATAATTTTCATCCTGGTAATTTAGCTATTCTTCTTTAATGTAGCCTACGTAAAATAAATTAATGATGATGATGATGATGATGATGATGATGATGATGATGATGATGATGATGATGATGATGATGATGATGATGATGATGATGATGATGATGATGATGATGATGATGATGATGTTGATGATGATCAGGGTGCCTTGATCACAATATGTAGGTTTGAATGTACAAATTTAGTGTGTGTGTGTGAATTGCCTTTGCTGTGAATGTTAACCTTTCATCACCACACAAAGTAACTTTGAGCAGGATCACATTTGAAGAACAACCACCCCGGGGGGGGGGGCACTCCCATACTTGACCTGACGGGATGTGCCGCTCAACAGGGTGTCCTTTTGCAGTAAAAATTATGCGACAGGGTATCATTTTCTAGCGAAAATTATGCGACAGGGTATTATAATAGGTAAAAAAAATTATGCGACAGGGTATCACAAGCAAAAATTGCGTTCTACACTATATTTGAGTTGCAAAATTTTTATGCGACAGGGTATACTTTTGGCCTATTTTTTATGCGACAGGGTGCAGGGTGTGGAGAGGTTTTCCGCACATCCCCGTCACTTCCCTAGTCAAGTACCCCCCCCCCCGGGACAACCACAAGGTAAAAATATTTCGTTGACACTACTGAGAAGGTCAGATGTAGGTGGAAAGAAAGAATGACAAAGCAGCAGGTATTTTTCCGGAAGAATATAAAATCGGAAGAAAATAGATACATACCGTGATATTTTTGCTTCTATTTCTGTATGGTGTTGAATCGAATATATCATCCTCATAACCTTGGTCTTGTGCTTCTAAAAATTCTCGAACTTGTTTCTTTCTTCGCAATGTCCCTCTTTTTGCGGTGACAGTTTCTTGAAAATTGGCACCTGCCAATGACAATATGAAGGATATTCCATTTTAAGTGTAGCCAGACAAAAAATTTAGGGCTTTTCTCGAGAAAGGCTACTCAAGAAACCCGCAAAACGGTTCTGATTAGAGAGGGGACAGGGAATGAAAACCCAACTCACCATGTGGCCGGGCGGTCGCAGGAAATTTCAATTCATAATGTCCTGACGGAAATTTTTCAAAATCAATCTCTGTTCATGTATCATGTTCTGTTTTCTCGTTGTTTAAAATGAATAACCTGAGTTAAAAGATGAGATATCATAGATTTATAAATAGACTTTTGTATTTGATAATCCACAACGTCGCGAAAGAAAGCAATGCTAAAGAAAACAATAGCGGGATTAGGTGTTTCTTCGTCATATTTATAGACCATCGCTATATATCTCAGGCCATTCACTTTAATAAAGAAACACACATGACATCAAGCAAGTTGCCTGACATAGATTTGATTTCATGTACAATATTTATAAATAGTGCACACAACCAATATGAGAAAGTGCAGAATTTGATTTCCCTCGCGCCTTTCAGAGATTAAAGATTATTTCTTTCATGGGTTCCCAACTTCAATTGCCCTAAACTTCCCCCAAATCTATTTTCCACGATATCTCACTCACTTTTATATAAAGACCGGTTACATGTTTATTGCCTATCATTGGAACCTGACCTCTCTTTCAGAAAGCTGGATGTTTTAACTAATCTAGTTTGCAGGAAGTTCAAGCATGATTTGTGTCTGGTCGCAGAAGGGAAATATTTTTTCATGCCCTGAGAAGGGACTTAACAAAAAGGGAGCTAAATAGAGCTTTTCTACGGTACACGCAGACGCAAGAAGCGCAATCTTCAGCAAAAACAATCCACAGATTTTAAATTAGCCTTAAAGGGGCTCAGTCGTCAAACAGTAAACAAATCCGTAACCTCGCATGTGTCGGGGATTATCCATTGTTCATCCATTGCATTGTTCTCTGCAGTTTGTTTGATGGCTTCACCGAAGCCACAAAAAAGTGACCGTTAAAAATCCACTTATATCCGAGCAATCGTAGAAGATATGAATGTTTGGTTTGTTCCTTAGTGAAGTACAATGGTTTATGTCCAAATAGCAACTTTCATTTTGAAAAAAATACGAAAATCCTGTGTGATATCACCTTTCAAAAAACTGCAAAAATCATCGTTTTGTTTACATTTTGAC
>REGL01001680.1:5854-22434 GCA_004194395.1 Aurelia aurita complex sp. Pacific
GGAAATCTTTGCACGCAAGTGTTGCTCATTAAATTCATAATGGTACCCAAGTATGACATTCATGTTGAAGAAGATCTTCCTTTCATTATTCGTATGCTGTTGTGGAATCTTCCTAACTACCAACTATTTGCATTAGAATTACAATATACAATATCATAGAACTTAACCCTATCTGACCTGGGGGGGGGGCGGATTCCGCCCCCCCCCCTAATACATTTTTGTTTACACCGTTTTCCACACATGCAGCAGGCCTCTGATACTTCGTAAGTTTAACTTTGTATCATAGAGCAAAACAATTGCAAGACATTCTATTTTTATCTTGTCTCCATGGTTACCAATTTTCATACTGCACTCTGTGAAAAACATACTTTGTATCTCTCTTAATTATGTTTAATTGGTCCAATTAAGTCTAAATTAAGAATTTATATATATTTTGATCTATATCTTTCATTTCTTTATGAAAAATAAAGTTTTATGCCCTTTCAACAAACTTTCATTTATATGACGTCATATGACATCATAATGATCATCATGCTCTAGCAACAACAACAACACCGCTAATTGGATTATGTTTTCAAATTTGCATTGTTTATATAATGAACTACCTTTGTGCCAAGTTTGGCTGCCATATCTCTTATGACAACAGAGATAAACAGGGGGCGGCGGAATCCGCCCCCCCAGGCATTGAGTGTTTCAAAAAAACACCCAGGTCAGATAGGGTTAAGAAGCTGATCAGCCAGGAAATATTCAATACTGACTGTAGCAAATTCATAACACCAATCCAAGAATATGATATTGTGAGACATTTTGACTGATGATTTTCATCAATAGACTGGTTTTTGAATCGTTTTGTTGATGAAGATGATAAGTTGAAACCTCCCACAGAGTCTATATTTTTGAATTCTCATTATAATATACATATCTGTGCCTAATCTTTTGTGAAAATGTGTCTCATATTAATGTTTTCTCAAAGAAGTTTGGGTATAACGAGAACCTGATCAGCCTTATTTGAAAAACTCATTTTCTTAACACATGCAGCATCATGGTCAGGGTAAATCAAGTGGGGTATTGAAATGAGGGGGTCTGGGGACCAAGCCCCCACGAAAATGTTTGTGCCAACACCCTTTACTTTGGCTTAGAATGCATCACCCAATATCATCCCTGCTATTAGCGGCAAGGAAACTTTGATAGTTTTGTGACAGTTATCTTATAAATGAGAATCCCCACGAAATTTTTTGGAGAAACATCCTTTATCATGACTTACAATGCATCCCCTGATTCCATATTTGCAAGTGCTAAAATGGAAGATTTGACATTTTTCGGAAAATTCTTAACTAACCTATGCCCAGCAATGTTCTCTTCGGTTTAAAAGGAATTTCAAGGACAATCATTCGACAAAAATAGGGGTGGGGGGGAATTGCACCCATATCCCCCCGTTGCCACGCCACGGAACATGCGCGGATTTCGTAGGAATAAATAAAGACCAGAGAATTTTCATCGAAACCATATGCATAGAGTTTTGCTATAAGCAAATCATGCGGGATACAGTCGAAAGCTTTCGATAAATCCATCAATGTTGCTCCAACAGTGTAATCACTATCTAGTTTGGTCTTCCAATCTTCAAGCATTCCAATTAGAGCATGCTGCGTACCGTAAGCCTTCCTGTAGGCTGCAATGAATACCGAAAGCGTTTTCTCGAGGAATGGACTTATTTGATCTTTAACGATCTTTTCGTATATTTTAGAAAAAGTGTTAAGTATGCTTACGGGGCGAAAATTTTTTTCCACTGTTCGAATCGGTTCACCTTTGTCGAGAGGGTTGACTGCAGCTTGTTTTGCGCATTCTGGAAATGTACTGTTGCGAATGCTAATGTTTATTGCTTTCGTTAGTGGGTTGGACAGCTCCCTCGCAGCTAAATGGACAAATTTAGGGGGTATTTTATCTTCACCGGTTGATTTCTTGTCATTTATCGCTCATAAAAGTCGGAAAACTTCTTCTGTTGAAGCTTCATGAAGAGAAAACGTGTTAAATGAATTTTCTAGACTTTGAATAATTGCTAGAACACTTGGGTGGTTGTGGTATTTTTGAAGAATCAGTCTAACTATACATCGATCGTCTAAGAAGGGTACCTTTTCAGCAATGCTGGAGGGTTTTCCCCGAGGATTTTTGTACGATATTAATGTAATGGTCATTAAAAACTTCAACAAGTTCTTTATCATCGGTTATAATTTTGTCCTCTTTGACTAAGGTGATGTCATTACCATGTAGCCCCCCTATATTGGAAAGAAAGGGTTTGAAGAGATTCCAAAAATCCTGATTTGAAACCAACCCATTGCTTGTTGCATTCTTAAAATGGTTTCTAATCGCTTTCTTCCTTAGTGAGACGCATTTATTCCGCTGTTTTTTAAACTTGATTTTATTTTCCTTTGAAGGATGCCTTTTTAGTTTCTTTTAAAGTCTAGATCGGGTATAAATTCTTTTCCTTAGATCTCGATTCATAAATGGAGCAGTATTCCCTCGAAGGATCTTAGTTTTCAAAGGTGCATGTTTGTCTATTAGCGCACGAAAAGTTTTGGTAATGTGTTCATATGCATCATCTGCACTTTGATGATCAATTGCAAAATTTGCCTTTCTGACATCAGACAAAAATTCTTTTTCAATAAAGTTTTTATAGCATCGATGCGTTATACGTTTTGCCTTGAGGCGCGGTATCTGAGCTTTCAAAAGAGTAACCACGAGCCCATGATAATCACTCAGTCCTGTTTCAAATACACATGTTTTTTGGAATAGTCTGGGTCGATTTGTTAGAAACACATCAATAGAAGACGTATGACAACTATCTTTCCATGTTGATAAGGCAGTGTTATGTGGGTCGATTATTTGAGCGTGCTTGCTTGATCGAGGGGTTGCTTAATGGAGCAAATTTGGTGTATTTAAATTCTAAATCATTATTCATAAAATCTGACTAGATGAGTCAAAAAAAGGCTGTCTCCTTAGCATCTGTTTATTGTCTGCCGTAAAAGGTACTTGAAATACCACCAGAGTATACTGTGCTGTTAATCAAGTTTGCTTAAAGAACAAAGTGGAGCATGAGATTTAATCACTTGATAACCGTTCTCAAATCTGATTGCTTCCTCGTTTCCCAGGAAGGTGATTTTATTGGCTGTTACGGCAATAGGTTTTCTTTGTTGTCATTATTGCAAAATGAATGCTAAAGCACGCACTACACAAAAGTGAGCGGTGTTGCGCAGACTTTACCTTTTCCTTGGGTATAATCTGCACGCAGGCAATTAAAAAACGTACTAAAATTGCAAGCAAGTTTTCCTCATATGTTTACCTTACAGCAATGACTTGAGCACGCTTTGGCACATGCAATCCTCTTGGAGGGATGAAAAAGTCTTCCCCTAGTTAGAATAACTTATTCAGGGGGACGCCATTCCCCCAAGAGGACAAAATACGTGAATGCATGTGATTGTCATTATTGCTGGAAAGGAAAATAAAGGAGAATTTTGCTCGTCGTTTTCATTCTTTTTTTGCAGATTTTTGAGACAGTTCTCAATATTATTGCTTTGATATTCAAGGAGAAGGATGTTCTCAAACGCCGGGCCTTTTCATTGACTCATTCGGTATTTGGTTCTGCTATTGAAGAGTTATGAGGTTCAATGTTGAGTGCTCTCTATGGAAGCGTGCTTTTGCTTCAATTAACATGCGGAAATATGTATATACAGACTTACATTTGGAGGTGCGTGTGGGTTATACTGAGAGAGTTACCACCGGCACCATTTCAAGACCATTTCGAGTATCTTTTAGTATTGTGGCGCTATATTAATTTTGCATTATTAAGACTAATGTTTTACAATGTATCAAGTTGATAAGAAATTGCTATCATTTTGTAGAAATGCTGAAATATCGACAAGAACCGGGCTTAGCTTCTCAAGCGATGCATGAACTTGGTAACATTATGATGCATTCTGGGAAGATGAGGTAAATGATTTTTTTTTTAAAGATATTAGATTGTTGTTTGGAACTGACTTTGACTTGTTTAACTTATTTGAAAAATGAATTTAAGAAGGCTTTGGCGTCAAATCTTTGAAAGAAAATTGCACAAATAGGTGTTGCATCTTTATTTTGATTTAATACCTTGAAACAAACTTCGTGACCAATTTGCTATCATTGCATTTTGGAGACGTTTGAGTTCTTAATCAATTTTTTTTATTGTAAGTTTTTTTGTTCTTCTTGTTAGAAATATTCCTGAAAGATTTGAGCAAAAATTGCAATTCCTAACTTAGTAGAGGATAACTGATGGAATCCTTAAGAATGGCATAGTTTATTAGGGTCTAAACATGGGATTAAGCAGAAATCTGTCACTTTTCTGGTTTACGATTTTGGCAATTTTTTTATTTCATCACCTCATCTCAATCATCGATAGTTGCTTTCCAAAAAACTGCTGTGATTAAAAAATATTCAACGTATCAATAATTGCCAAATAGAATACTATCAAAAGACCTGCAATTTTTTTTCAAATCATCAACTCAAAAGGGAGATGCATTAACCATTACACAATAACCAATAGCAATAAACATTGTGTTTGTGCAATTTATTTTTAAATTTGACTGACGCATATGCAAAATAGGAGTTTTTCTGATTATTGAATGTTGAAGGCAATAAATTTCATTCCAAACTACAAGGAATATTAAGAATAGACTTCCTGTATTTAATGTTATAATTTTTAGATTATGAGAAAAAAATTGCTTTTTTCGGAAAATCACACATTTTTTATTGGCATATTATTTCTCTTTACATTTTATTTTTGTTTATTTGTGTCAAGGAAAAAATGGATGAAAACAATGGTTGTTATTTCGTTTTGCCAAGATGAAAAAACCTAATTACCGCACTAGAAACCATTGAAAACTATTCTAGACTTTGCAATGTGTCCAAAGATACATGAACAAATTGCCACGATCATTAGTTCAATCAAATTTTGAAGGTTTTTTAAGCAAAAGATACACATTTTATTGACTGACCCTGTACTATACAGTAAAAACCCGCACATAAGAAACTAAGATTTTTAACTCAGCCTGTTTAGGCTCTTATGCAATGGGGCACATCTAGTAATCAGGGTGTAGGTTCTTAATATAGGAAAATATGTGAATCTAAACCTTAGCCAAACTTATTTGCACTCTTGACCCTATCCATTTCAACCCAATCTTACCCAGTTTACCCCTGCATGCCCTGCCTATCACAGTTCTGTAAGAAATATTTTGGAGTTCACGAAAGAGGTTGATTGGCAAAAATGTTGCATTTATTTCCCATTGAATGAATAAGACCCTTTATTAAGAACCTAGTTTATATATCAGCCCGAAATGGTTCTTATTTATTGGGTACAAAATATATTATTTCAGGCTCTAGGTTATTAACAGATGAAGGTTCTTATGTGCGGGTTTTTACTGTATTTAAATTACTGGATCTTCTTACAATATTCTTTTCCTCTATCTAGCTTTTTAAGAGACTTTGATTCGCACGTGTGCATTAGCCGGTCTTATTTATTCAGTCGTAGAAATCATTCCGTTTTCTTTTGCAGCCCGTTTTTTCTTGGATCCTGTCCAAGACAGCTGATGCCATAGTTACAAAATCTGTCTCTTTTGTTAGAATAACGAACGAGCATTGGGAAATATGGATAGCGTAATTGGCCTAATCTACCCTGGTTGTGATTTGACTACCTGATCCATTTTGCAGTAAATACAGCGGCAATTTACTTGAGGTCTTCTCTATCACCATCGTCTCCTGGAGGCTCCTGGAGGCTCCTGGCCTTATGAGCCTTAAAAATCCAGGTCATCTGCAGCTTTGCTTTGCTGTATCGAAGCGATCGCTCAACACTAATCGGGCAAACTGTTGATAATTCATTCATAGACCATTTTGCAATTTGGAGAAAGAGACTGAGGAGAGCGCGGCCCATTCTGACAGCCTTGGCAACAGGGAAATCCAGGGAATCCTCTTTTCTGCAGTGCAAAATTTGTAGCTTGCGGCTCACTCGCATCTCTCTCCAAACTCGAGTTATTCTCGATTTATTTGCAACTTTCAAGAGTTATGCGATGCTTGTCTAGTTTGGTAAGTGTTTTTTCTGAATGACCTAGCCGTCTTGTCATCCCTCCGCCCATTTGTGAATGTAATTTGAACCACTTTATTTCGATATTTTCCCTCGATTTTGAAACGGCTCAGTTTAGGCCCAGCCGAACTCCACTCATTTTTTTTTCATAAGAAACCGCTTATAAGAAACGGTAGGCTCAATTTTTCGATAGTTAAGAAACAACCCTACCTGGACTTAAAAAGCTAAGAAACTTTTGTAATTTACAGTTTTAGCTTTCCCATCACATTCAAAAATGTTTTGACACTGCAAGGTGAAAGCAACTGTTTGGACACTATTTTGAGTGCGAATTATGTTATTGACTTGTTTTGAGATCTTTCTAAGTAATTTGGGAGCCCTTTTGATAAAACAAGATTAACTTTACACTTCTGGCATTAAAAATATAAGAAACACCTAAGAAACTTTTGGTAGTAAAATGGCCCAAAAATGTAAGAAACTGCCTACCAGCCCCGGACCTTAGTTTCTTATAAAAAAAATGAGTGTACCATGGAGTTTTGCTTGTATACGAGATAACTGAACGCATTTACGGCTATGCAAGCAAGTGAAAAGCATTGTTTGGAATCATCTTAAGATTCACGATGAAATTGTGTACTGTTTTGATAAATTTAACAAGCTATAGCAGGTCAAACCAAGTAAATTAAAGTCTACGAAGATGATGCAAGATCAATAGGCCTAACTTGAGCCGTCTCAAACTTGAGGGAACCAACTGAAATAAAATGGCTCAAAATATATTCACAAATGAGCTAAAAGATGACAAGACGGCTAGATGTGCCAAAGAAAACACTTACCATACTAAACAAGCATCGCATAGCTCTTGCAAGTTGCAAATAAATCAAAAATAACTCAAGTTTGGAGAGAGTTGCGAGCAAGCCTTAAGCCGTAGACTTACCACTGCAGAAAATGGGATTCCCTACTTGTTGCCAAGGCTGTCAGAATGGGCCGCGCTCTCCTCAGTTCCTCTTCCAAATTGCGAAATGGTCTATTCACATTCATTCATTCATTCATTCATTCATTCATTCATTCATTCATTCATTCATTCATTCATTCATTCATTCATTCAATGGTGGTTGACTGGAGACAGGAACAAGGAGTTTTATAATAGATGACAATAAAGAAGAACAAACGTTGGTTGTTCCTTCTTTTTTATTGCAAATGGATCAACTATCTGGTGAAATCATAAACAGAGTAGATGAGGCCAATCAGGCCATCCATGGTAATTCCCAGTGTTCATGATATAGTTATCATTGTTGATAATTTGTCCTTCACAGGTTTGCATACAAACTTTGGGCAGAGACTCTCGATACTCTTCTACAGACCAAAGATGCTTTGCAATCATGGAGGAAATTTGTGTCAAAGAAACACACCATCCATTCAACGAAAGCATTGTTAGACCGATGTGGTATTTGGGGATGCCTTCTTGCAGCAGTTTTGGCATCGAAGATTGCAAGGTGAGGCGATATTGGAAACGCTTCAGTTGATTCTTGAGAGCAATCAAGAAGTCTTATTTTGATTCTGTTATTGTTGATTCATTCCATAATTAAAGACTCTTGGGCAACCGACATGCATTGCGATGGTATGCTTGCTTTTCGTGGATTTGATTCAATTCAACTCCAATTTATAGTATACGTAAAGAGAAATATGGCGGCATCTGGAGCTGCAGTCACGTGTTGCTGACTTGAATGAGTGACATCACAAACTTATTTTCGTGCAGCGTGAAATGAGAACATCGTTACCAATATGGCTGCAATCCATGACGATTGCACCAGAGACTTTTAAATTCTTGTCTAAAATGTGGCAATTTTATTATTCTTTTGGATGAACCAGGGGTACATTCCTGATGATAAATTTATCTTGCACCTGCTACATCATTTCAGGTATATCCACACACTAGACCTTGGCGTTCGTACAGAGTTTTGTCAATTGTCTGCAGCTATGTTTCAGGTAAAGACATTTTCATATCACATAAAATCTGTCATTGATTTATCTTTAACATATATAAAAACTACGCTAAATGTGACCGCACAGTAAAATTCCGTAGGAGAAAAATTTATCTTGAGGTATCGTCATTTGTCATAAATGAGCCAGAATGTACTGAGGTTATTAAGCTTTTTTAATGCTGGGACAAGGTGCTTGAAACTTATTCATCTTAAATAGAAAATGGCAATTCTTGCATGTTGGCAAAAGCTTTACCATAATCTCAATGATTTCTCTTTTGCTGCAATATTGATAAATGTTTACATTTGCGCTCTATATAAATGCTTTTACGATTTCTTTTTTGATCTTATCATAAAACCTTCACAGAGTTTTCTGACCCTTTAAAGAAGCAAGTTGTGTTCTCATATCTGCTCTTTCGTATTTCATCGGTCAATTTCCAGTGACCAAATTTTTTGGAGATGGTTCCTTTTGCACTGAAGCGCTACTTTACGTTTGATACTGGTCCACAACATTTTCAATAAAGATATTTGCCTACGATGACGTAAAGAAGATGATTCCTAGACCATGTGTTCTTATATGAAAAATTTATATAAAAAACCGATAAAAGTTATATCGATGTACTGTCAAACATAGACAACAGATTTGTGTGCCTGAAGATTTGGATCCATTTCTCGAAGCGCCTGGGAATTTGGTTGCCGCATTCTGGAAACGGACGATTGCTATAAAAATGGTTTGAAGGGATTTTTTATCATGATCCTCTGACTTTCACGGTAAATCGACCAGTCAAATAAATCACAATTCTTTCAGACGCGAAAAAATCATAGTAAATATTTCCTTTATAGTCTTCTTTAGCAAAATCGCCTGTATGCGACTCCTGTATGCTGTTTGGAAAATTCATAATCTTTTTACAGTTTGTTCACTCAACACATTGACAGATATAAAAACTTAGTTCATTGACCGCAGTGCTAATTATTTCCTCGCGTTTCATGTCGGAGTGGTCCCAGTAGGCACCGTTCTTGCAGTGCCCCACTTAAGCTGTCTTTAGATCACTAAATAGCTTTGTGCAATACAGAACTTTTTCGAAAACCATGTTATCTAAGTGTGAATGGACAGGGGCATACAGTAGCTATTTTTCAGTCGCTAGATTTTAGGTAATAAACTCATGAACTGAGAATTGTCCATGTTTCTGATGAACAAACTTTAACGACTGTAATGCACAGACTGTACAGCGAAGCGTATTAAGTTTCATTTCCTAAGACCCCATGTATACTGTACTAGTACTACTTCGGATCGGTACTTTTTTTAAAACCTCATGTATACTGTGCTAGTACTATTATGGCATTGGCAAATTTCAATCATTGTCCTTTAATTTGGATGTTCTCTTCTAAAGCTGCAAACAAAGAGATCAATAGAACACATAAACGTGCACTAAGGGTGCTCCATAAGGATTATGATGCATCGTTTGATATGTGTCTACGGAGAAAGGCAGATACAACAATACACGTTGAAAATCTCCAAAAACTAATGTTAGAGGCATTCAAAACTCTGAATTCGCTGAATCCGTCATAACTTTGGAATTTTATCAGCACTAAGCAAGTTAAATACAATCTGAAGATTAAAAATTTGGTAAAATTGCCTCAAATAAAAACTCACACTTTTGGACTACACTCTGTAACGTTCAGAGGCAGCATCCTTTGGAATGCACTACGTGACGATATGAAAATATGTGAAAATGTGGCATCTTTCAAAAAGAAAATGAAAACATGGAAGGGGGCAAATGGCAGCTGTAAATTATGTTGTAAATAGGACATTGTATTATACTTTATATAATGTAATTATTTTTAGTTGTAGTTGGTTTAAATTAGTGGATGTATATATTGTTATGCTGATAACTATTTGTAGATAACCAACTTTAAAGAATGATAAATGTAAATGAAAATGAAATGTAACGTTTGTTCCCCCTTTCTATCCTGGGTAACTAAAAAAAACTTCACGAGGTAAATCATAACGTTATTAACTCAACGTTATTGAAAAATGCCTTGTATCACCGTTTGGTTGAAAAGCTTAGCAATCTTCTGAAATTAGGCATGGTCATTTTGAGCCATTTTTATTATCTGAAAAACCAGATTAAAGGACAAATTTGAATTCCACGTTTACTTATTTATAGTGAAATAATTGCCAGTCAAAATTTCGTTCAAACTTAACGTGGGGATGGATTCGAAGTCGTCGATAGAAATGTTGTGTTTGCAATTATGACTGACCTCTATCCCTTATTCAAATTTCGTTCTCCCAATCAAATTTGGAATTTAGCTTTTTTCCACATCTTCCAAAATAAAGACTGGAAATGGATGCGGTTGTTAGAGAAATAAATGAATCACCATTTTTGAAACTTGTTTTTCAGAGGGTAGTCGTAAGTCAAAGTGACCAAGCAACATCTAAAAGAATTGCCAAGTCTTTCAGCTACATGCTGATTCCTTGTTTGTTTTCATAACATTTGCTTTCATAGGCCGATGTGCGATCTAGCTCGTGAAATTTTTTTTGGTCACCCTGTAGGGTAATTTTGTTCTCGAGCAGGGTAGCGGATCAAAACCGTACTTGTGCAAAGTGGTCTAAATGTATTGTCTATTTGGTCAGACGAGTAAGTTACACTGTCACTGTTCTAGGCCCTCCTTTGTTCGTCGTTGCCTCATCCATCGGCATTCATTGACTACGCAAACTATGACATTGGCGTGCAACACAATGTAAAAGAACTCATCCCTGGTGTCGACTTGTTCTCTGATGCCTTCAGAGCTGACTGTAACACCGTCATTGCCGCACTGTTTTGGACTGCCAATGAAATGATCCGTGCTGGATTTTTCCTCAGAGTAAGTGCTTAAGAACTACAGTATTTAATTTGAAAAACCAATCAATTATGCAATTACATACGAACATTGTACTCAACTTTACGCTGCAAATATTTACTCTGCAGTCAATACGATTGATGTCAGCCAACTAAAACTCTTACCATGCACAAAAATGCATCTCGAAATGAGTGCAACAAAACTCACCCACGAATGATTTAGGGATTGGCGGGATCAGGATTTTGGGTTAAGAGAATAGTCTTTGTAAAAATGTTTCTCGTTCCATCTCTTCTAAAGTACAACCAAAAACTATGTAGAGTAAAATGGTTTTTGGACGTAGAACTACCATTTTCTTGCAAAATATTGCATGCTAGGTATCATTTAAAACAGATTTAAGAGCAGAAGTTAAATCTTTTAAGCGTTATGAAATTTTTTTTATTTATGGCGTCCCTTGGGAATTATTTAAAGTTTTTTTTGCTTGTCAAGATTGCAAAACAAATTTGATGTCTTATGAAACTATGATTCCTTCTGATTAGGAATCTGCAAGCAAAATACAGGAAGAATCTTTCCTTATGAAACAGTGAGTTCAGGAATAGCCCCTGGTCGAAGTTATTTCTGCCAAATGTTACTGAGAAAGTATAGGAGCAGAAAACTGACCACGTGCATTTTATGACAGGCGACGGTCAAACCAATCACTCAATGCGAAATCTAACTTCATATTACATTTTAAGAAGACCTGCACTTTTGAATGATGCATACTTGCATAGGAGGTTGGAAAAATTTGGACGGTAAAAACTTCCGAAAATTCCCATTTTCTAAAGCCCCCTTAAGTTGCCAAAAATGTACAGCGCTTGCAAGAATCAAGTTCTGCTCGCTAAACTCTTTTGAATTTTATCTAGTTTGCATTGTTTTGGAAAATAATCCTTGTTCCATATGGCCAAAAACAGTTTTACTCTTACATAGTGTTTGGTCGTACTTGAGTGCGATCGACAGTTACAACCTAATGAAGCCTCATAAAAAGATGAAATATTACGAAATTAAGAACTGTTCGTAATTATCCCAAGTGGGGTGTGTTTTAAGTGAGGGTCGGACAGAAAATGATCACAAAGACTGAGGTACAGCAGCAAAATAGTGATACTGGCTGCATTGTTTACGGTCTTGACTGGTTCTAAACTCGTCTTGCTGATTACGTGTTGATCAATCTCTGATTTAAAGCTGAGGAATGAGGGAAAATTTATTGGCATTGCCTACTATGAGAAAACAAGCTATTGCTTAAGAACGGCAAAAGTGAATTTTGATCACATAAAAGTTAAGGTCTTGTTTGGCATTTTCTCTGCCAGAAAAATTGTATGATGTATGGAAACTGACTGAAAATTTAAGGTGTGTATATCTCAGGAAATTCCCAGATATCTTTAGTAACCTTAGCTTTGGCCTGGTAGATAGTTTGTTGCAATATTGTCTGCTGTACTATATTTATTCTCGTTAGGAAGAAGCCCTGTTTTAGTATAACTTTCTTCTTTTTACGCAGGTGCTGCCATTGCTGTCCATATGTCAGTACTTTGCAGTCGATGTTTGCTGTGATACCAAGAAAGCTGTTGAAGTGAAATTGTTGAGAGTGAGTTTATGGTTTCCATGTTTTATTTGCAATTTGTTTTCTATCCAGTAAGATCTAAACTAAATATGCAATATATTATTGGTCTTATCCACAGCGGGAAAAGACATACAGTCACCTAGTTCCCACTGCAGATGGGCTTACAAATTAAATCACACAATTTCCAAAAAAGAAGAACAAACGATGAAAACAACAAAATCAAAGACGTAAATAGATAATACGTAGAAAGGATAAGAGAAATAGGGGGAGGTCACTGCTGTGAAGTTACTCGAAAAAAGAGTTGCTAGCAAAATCTCTTGGATCGTTCAGTGCAATGAAGAATATTGTTGTCACAGTAATCATTCTATTCTCAACTATATTCAAATCTGAAGTTCCGTACAAGAGTAATTCACACAAATCTTTTGAATCCACACTGGTGATATCTAACCCAGGTGCATCTGCAAGCTGACTGAAGAGATCTGTGCGCATCAAGTCGAAAATTTACCACATGGTATTGATTTTGGAGGCCACTCACGATGGTCTTAATGCTTTAACGTTTGCAATATAAATACCAGACTTATGACTTTGAATCTCCGTTTCCCTGCATTCTGTGATTTGTTGATGTCACTTCAAGCAGTAATCTTCCTCTGTAGAGACAAAATAGATCCATCACAGCTGCCCAAACTCTTGATGATATCAACCGATTTTGTATGCAGCAGCAGCAGCAACAACAACAACAACAACAACTGCGTAAATAGGGCCTCCTGATTGGCTGAAAAGTAGATTCTTGACGACTAGCAATTTGATTGATTCAAACGGATTTACTCTGCCAAGGCCTAAAATGTGCCCGTTTTTTTCGTAGCAATGTTTACAAGTCCCTATTGACCGCTAGGTAACATCAACAACTCAAAGAACGCAGGAAACAAGGGACTTAATGTCGTAAGTCTAATGTACACATGCATTTCAAGCTTCAAAGGTCAATACAGTTTGATTTAAAAAACTGTTTTATCGTACTGTGTACTCTTACTATCAATTTTAACAGAATAAAATTCGTATACGATTTAGCGGCTGTTGGTCTCGTTAAAAAATGACAATGCATTGCGTTGTGTTAGAATCGTTTGCAATTGTTTTTGAGGGAACATTTTCTAAAACTCCTTGGTGAGCAGAATATCATGTCTGATGTAACTCGTCTCCTTTTCCTTGCAAGTCAGAGGTGCAATCCTGTACTTTGTAGTTTAATAAATAGGTAAATAAACGTTACCAATTCAAGCAGTTTTAAATTCTCATTGAAGAATTGCCTTGTTCTTTGTTTCATTTTAGGTAAGAGCTCTGACAGGAATGAATTTATTCGCTGAGGCGATAAAACATCTAGAGGATGTATTCACAGGGAATAATATGCCTTGCCTATCATTAAACAAATTGAAATCTTCCATACCCAATCAGGTATGAGGAAAACGTATATTGTTGTTTTTCTAAGCTTGGTATTGCTGCTTTTGCAAAGATACTGACTGAAAGAATCCTGTAAACATTGGACAGATACTGCGGACAATAATTTTTTACAAAATGTGTTATGCAAAATTTAATAGGGGTATTGCCCATAATATTACTGTTGCAAGTCCAATTAATACGTCTTTAGAAATTCTCGTTGTATTGATAAAAATGGAACTAAGATGGAGAGAAATCTATAAATTGAGTTCAAGCCTACAACTTTTCTTCAAAACAAGCCTCAAGATTTATGCAGCATTAGCTTTGAAACAGTAAATAACTTTCATTAAATGATTTTGTATTCGCCATTCACCTGGATATTAAATCGACCAAGTTCTGTCAGCCACCCCAGATGATAACCTCTTTGTGTATACCGAGTGGGCGAAAAAAGAACTTCACATGTTTGAATTTGTTATGTGGGGAATATTTGAGGTGCTCGAATGAATCAAATTTCGGTTGATAGCCGAAAGACTGAATTATTTTGTTCATTTTTTCTAAGAATTGCTGTGGAGAGAAGATTTGATTTATCCAATTTCATTTACTCCAGAAGCCAGAGGGGGGGGGGGGTAAATGGTCTCCTTACGTACTGCAATATGCCAATATAGTTAATTTCTCTGAACGTTTCACAGGTGATTTTTATACATCTATTAGATCATATTTGTTTTTACTTTCATGAATGAGGAGGTTATCTACGATTTTGATCGAGGCTTTCAGACCTCTTTTCGTGCATATCAAAACTAAATACTTTTTATAAATCTAATAACAGATATAACAAAAATTGCAAAAATGCTTCAGCCATTCGTGCATCAACTAAGCTCCAATACCTTTATTCTTTTTGGTTGACCTCGTAGGTTTACTTCATAAAATTGGATACTACTAAATTTCGATTCATTCAATCTTTCTTTTATTCCTTCAGAAATTTGTGAATTTTGACAACTCAAAGAAGCTAACAGACAGCTTAAATTACAAGGTATTTACAATATCAACGTTGGATTCCGTTGTCTTTATTTTCGAATTTCGTTCTGAGTTGCAATTTTGATTTAATATAATTCTACTGATGAGTAAAGGATGAATGTTTCTGGGTATTGTTAGTTTCTTAAGAATCAGTTGTTCCTTCGTGAATCTCAAATTTTAAAGCAGAAGACCTTAAAGGTATTATGAGCTGACAGTCAAAAAATCAGGACCGCTACGTACTGGCCGATCTAGGATTTTAATGATATAACATTCTTGTGATTCAATTCGATTTGCCACGCTGCAGTTTGGACGAGACAGTGTTGGCTTTATCGGAAAACTCAATAACGCTCAATGAAATTAATGGATCCAAGGTTCGTCATTCATGCATTTCGATATGTTTCACACCATTTTCAAATATTTCTAAAGGCTAGCTTTCTGTTTAATCAAAGTTTATTGGAGCCTGGTAAAGCGAACTGTTTTGCTCTGTTTGCTGGTGTCATTGTTTGAATGAATGGAAAACTATATCAGTTGTTTGTACGTGTGGTGAATGTTAGTGAATTTTGTTTGAATGTTGATGTACGCTTCTCTTGTAGGCTATTCTAGAGCTTTCCTGTGCAAATCTTCTCAATGAAACCATCAATGCGATTGGAAGCATATTGGCCCAAAAAGTAGAAGTCACTCAGGCTTACCTTTTGAATGCCATTGCCAAGACGATTACTGCATTACCGGAAGATGCCACTCCACCTGGGTAATGTTCGTTCCTTGTATTGTCACAACGCCAGTCACCTCCTTTCTGACAGGCGTGGGGAAATTTACAGGCGTAATCAAATAAAATGTGTAGAAGTACAAGCAACTTAGAGGTGGCCTGAAGCAAAAATTTGTATTGATGAAAACAAAGAGTACATTCGAATGATAAGAAATCCTGTTAACATTTTTTAGTATCTCATTTCGTTTTCAAGTTCTCCGCTGACTTTAAGTAACAGCTGATGACGTCATTTTGTTGCAAATTACTAGGATAATATATGGAAATATAGCTGTATCTTATCTTTGAAAGGTTACAATTACAAGAAAAATTTCAGCTGAGCAAATGTAGCTAATGAATTTAATATAGATTTTCTCGTGAATTAATATGATGTTTAGAAAGGCATGTTAATTGGAAAAAGTTTTTTATTCCATTTCCCTTTAGAAATACAGTCAATTTTAGGACGATACCATGGGGAGCTAAAGAAAGGACTACCCCGCAGCAGTGCTGAGAATTGTCCTATTTCTAAGGGCCCATGCCACGCATCAAACTTTGATGTTAAAAAAGAGAGTTTCTTTATTCAGGAAATGATGTCTCTTTCAGTTCCTTCACTAGCTATCCCCAAGGTATCTGCTGAAATCTATTCCCAGGATGTCATTTATCTTGATCCCTGTGGCCGCAAATCATTGTCCTCGGGAACATTCTTTGTATTTTTGCCCAATTTAGGAGTCCATCATTTATAAAAGAAGAGAATATCGATGTCAAAAGGTCCAGCAGTAAACTGAAGAAATCATCCTCTAAAGCTGGATTGCCGCTAAAGAAGAAAGTTATTCGTCCAAAAGCAGGTAATATTTGTTGTACAAGTAATTATATATTGCTTTGTCTATA
>REGL01001680.1:29493-44923 GCA_004194395.1 Aurelia aurita complex sp. Pacific
CTAATCTCTTTCAATGCGTTCTTCGATACCTTTTAACATAGATAACTCTTTTCTTGGTATTGATGCTTTGATAGCAGAAATATTAATCTTGAAAGCTCAAGTTTGTACCTAACTGCAAAGCAGAGCTTTGGCCTTTTTGCATTAGCAAAGTCTTGAAGCACATCAAAATTGAAAGTGAAATTATAGAAAAATTAAGAAACTACCCAATGGGTGATTGGGAGTGACTTCTAGCAAACAGAGTATCATAAGATCTAACTTTATTCAAATTTAATCAAGCCTGTCGTTGTTTTATTCGAATTGGTTCAGGCCAAAATACCAACGCCCTGGTTTGCAGGTGGATGTAAATTTGAGCTTTCAAGGTTAATATATTTGCTATCAAAGCATCAATGCTAACAAACAAGGTACCTATGTTCAAGTTGACTATAGAGGAACATTTTGAAAGAGATTAGCCATCGATTAAAGCTAGATTTACATCGCTGGAGCCAGCGAAGCCCATATATTTTTTTGGGACACCCGGTACATCAATGAAAACACAGTCGTCAGGCTTCCAGAAAATCTCAATCTCTTTTATCTGAGACCTTTTGTTTCAGAGAAAATCCAATTTGTCGGCGGGTAGCCTTTTTTTATACACCCTGTATGGAACATAACTCCTTTTAATTCTTTTTTTCGCAGCGATTATCCAAAGATATCATGCGTAACAGAGAAATTCCCTACTGACACAAGCATTGTTCACTCAAGCCCGGATATAAACATCGATGCGCGCTTATGGTTGTCACTGCGTTTGCAAATTGCAAAGCACTTGTCAGAATGTGTAAAGATTCCCGTGATAGATCAGCCACTAGAAGCTGAAGCCCTGATTGGCTCGACCGCTTATCACATCGAACAGGGCTTAAAGGAGGCAGATGGACTTAACGATAAAGAAGCATTGTGCAAGTTCGTCATGTTAGGGATCATGAATTCAGTGCGAACTGGGGAAGATATTGAGAAAATTGTTGAAAGATTAATGGTAGGTCGGTTATTTTTTCTAAGAGAATCCACTGGTCCAGAAATTACTCAGAAACTGATTTGAATCTTCCTTTGTTTAGAACAAGCAATTGACAAAAGTAATTTGCATACCAAAGGTTGAGTATTTCAGATGGTCTAGATCACCAAATCAAACTGCAGCTCACCAAGAGATCAGTTAGCGCGGTCATTTTTTCAAAGAAATATTTTTTTCGTAAATAAAGGAGCTCATGCTTTAGCATTGTGTTTGCTCTTTCCATATAAAACTGTATTGTATTTGCATTGTATTTGCTCTTTCCATATAAAACTGTATTGTATTTGCATTGTGTTTGCTCCTTCCATATAAAACTGTATTGTATTTGCATTGAGTTTGCTCTTTCCATATAAAACTGTATTGTATTTGTATTGTATTTGCTCTTTCCATATAAAACTGTATTGTATTTGCATTGTGTTTGCTCTTTCCATATAAAACTGTATTATATTTGCATTGTATTTGCTCTTTCCATATAAAACTGTATTGTATTTGCATTGTGTTTGCTCTTTCCATATAAAACTGTATTGTATTTGCATTGTATTTGCTCTTTCCATATAAAACTGTATTGTATTTGCATTGTGTTTGCTCTTTCCATATAAAACTGTATTGTATTTGCATTGTATTTGCTCTTTCCATATAAAACTGTATTGTATTTGCATTGTGTTTGCTCTTTCCATATAAAACTGTATTGTATTTGCATTGTATTTGCTCTTTCCATATAAAACTGTATTGTATTTGCATTGTGTTTGCTCTTTCCATATAAAACTGTATTGTATTTGCATTGTATTTGCTCTTTCCATATAAAACTGTATTGTATTTGCATTGTGTTTGCTCTTTCCATATAAAACTGTATTGTATTTGCATTGTATTTGCTCTTTCCATATAAAACTGTATTGTATTTGCATTGTGTTTGCTCTTTCCATATAAAACTGTATTGTATTTGCATTGTATTTGCTCTTTCCATATAAAACTGTATTGTATTTGCATTGTGTTTGCTCTTTCCATATAAAACTGTATTGTATTTGCATTGTATTTGCTCTTTCCATATAAAACTGTATTGTATTTGCATTGTGTTTGCTCTTTCCATATAAAACTGTATTGTATTTGCATTGTATTTGCTCTTTCCATATAAAACTGTATTGTATTTGCATTGTGTTTGCTCTTTCCATATAAAACTGTATTGTATTTGCATTGTGTTTGCTCTTTCCATATAATACTGTATTGTATTTGCATTGTGTTTGCTCTTTCCATATAAAACTGTCTTGTATTTGCATTGTGTTTGCTCTTTCCATATAAAACTGTATCGTATTTGCATTGTGTTTGCTCTTTCCATACAAAACTGTATTGTATTTGCATTGTATTTGCTCTTTCCATGTAAAACTGTTCTTCTTCTTGACAGTGACTCCTTTTTTTACAGCAGTTCCGATCCCATCAAGGAAAGTATGGTCAATTTTGGGGGCCAGTTGCCCTCTAACCCCCTCCCCCATAATTTCTGCTACTGTTACTTGTTCCCCATTTAATCGCAGGACCTTGACAAAAAATTTACAAGCATGGCTACGTTGTCTTTTGAGCTCAATAGAATGATCATTGATAGCAGAATTCTTTGCACTGATCTCCAAGCTGTGAGGGGAAGCCTATCTGCAGTTGATGCTTATTCAGCATTCACCGGTATATTGGATACTATGTTGAGTCAGGTTTGTAAAAGTTTTGAACATGTTTTTGTTGGTTTTATGTACTATTCTGAAGTGGAGAAGCCATCTTGCGTCCAGCCTTCCTGTGTTGTGCAACATGTAATGATCTTCAACGAAAGCATCATGCCTCTATTCAGATACGGTGGATCAGTTGGGCTTGGATCGCCAAAGTCAAGATTAAAGCGGTTAAGAAGTATTGAGAATCGAAGTTTAAACATCATTAAATCAAAATTCCCCCCAACGCATATTTAAGAATTCCAAATATTGAGAATCAAACGAGGAAGAGATTTTGCAAGTTTGTTGTTGACTGCCTGCAGAAAAAACATATGCGAACTTTTTAAAGGAATATCTTACCAGGCTAAAACATGAAAAGGTACAAGAAATAGCGATCATTGTTTTAAACTACCACACATGAAAACAAACACTGGACTTAAATGTGTCGCTGTTTCTGGTAGTAATTTTCAATGAACTGCCCTTCGATGCAAAAAAGATTGAGTATAGGTCAGGATTGTATTTAGTTCATTTTTAAACAAACATTTCTCGTGTAGGATATTGTGATTCATATTTTTCCTTTGATGATGGTAAAGTGTAATGGGCATAAATTTGTCCCCTTTACTCTTATGACAGGACCCTTTCGATAACAGGACCTTCATTATGCTTATTATAATTATAATTGTCATCAACATTATTATTATTATTATCCTTATTATTGCATCATTACGATAATCACAATATAATTTCTCCTAGATTGTGCTTCTTGGGAATGACACTATCCCTAAAAACCAAACCCTCTCCAATCCAATAGCCAACATTTATCACCCAATGCTCATTAAATTCGTCGCAGTAAAGTTGCGTCTTGGCAGATGTAAAGCGAATAGTATACAAGGTGCTGCAAATGATGTAGAATCACTTGTTCAGTCTTGGTATTCAGTCAATGAGATAGTACAAGATGCCATGGACATGCAGCAGAAATTGGCCATGGCAGCACCGCTTATTGAAATGGAGTTAGCTTTCATCAAAGGTAAGCAAAATTGTTGCTGAATTTTTGGTGCACGAATCTCTGTAGGCAATGACCTTGAGCTATCCAATATGCCTTTTTGGTTAGGTTTTAAGTAAATTATATCCAGAGCCAACTGTATTTAAAGTCCATCTCATATTAGATGTCAAGTGAAATCTGTGGTAACGCAAAAATTACTTGTGTAAAGCACTTCAATGGTTTGGCGGGCATTTTCACGAAACATCTTATTTAAGACAACCTATTGTTTGATACTCGTTTTTATTAGTGGTACAGAGAGATTGGACATCAACGTCATCACAAGTGAATTTTGCAAGCCTCTTGTCAAAGAAGCCTCAACCCCATCTGAAATTTGGCTTCTATTGTCGGTCTGTGACAAAAGATCCTTTCTAGTTTTACACACCAACCAATTAGTAGACTCTCGAGCAACTATATTCTCATGATATATACCCTATTCACTTTGACATCAGTTCTTTTGAAATGCCTCATTCGCCTCTATATGATATGGGGCTAAATCCCAAAAGCGTGCATTGCTCTCAGCAATGGGTGAGTGGTGGAGCGGCTCATACAGGGTCGGTCGAGTGACGTCAAAGTCCAGATGGATGGGTGACCTGAGGCCTGACCTCGCAACTCACCTCGCTGTCCTTCGGAAGGGACGTTAAACTAGGGGTCCTCTGCCTGGATGCGGCATGTATAGTGGGCTTAAATTTGCTTTGAGTAGCTGGAAACATTCCAAGCCCTATTTAAAATACATTACTGACAAAAACACATGAAACAATTGTGCACCTGTATTTGCATCAAAATAGCCATAGTGTAGATTTCTTGCTGTGATGGCATTTGCCTCCTTCGCTTCGAATTTAATTAATTGTGAATGAGATCTATGGAAACTGTTTTTATCTTATTGCACTCTCCGATCAATTCTAGGTACCAAAAAGAACGCTTTTATGTCAGAATCTGTATGAAATTGAACCTCCTATTTTGACTGATTTTGGCAGCTTTTTTAACAATATTACAACTTTACTCTCAAAATACATGCATACATACATACATACATACATACATACATACATCTATACGTACATACATACATACATACATACATACATACATACATACATACATACATACATACATACATACATACATACATACATACATACATACATACATACATACATACATACATACATACATGGTCTAGGTGAGTATATCCACAATAATTGTGGCTCTTCAACTCGAGTTAAAACTGCAATTTCCCTAAGATATTACAATCTGTAAAAAAGATTAAGTTACAATATAAATTAGGCAGCAACTAAAGATATAGAAGTCGAATTAAGGGCAAAGCCGTTCTTTAGCACGCCTTGTTAGGTCCGCTGTCAGTTTTGTACAGAATGAGGTCAATGATTTCTGTGCCCTGATTTCTGTTGGGAGTTTGTTGAATAGCTTGCTCGCAGTGTCTTGAAAGGTATCCCTGATCATTGATGCACTCAACTTCAGTTCGTTACTGTTACGAAGAGTAAGATTGGTCTTCTTTATTTCAATGCGGTTAATGGATGGTCAATTCTCGTTGTGAAACTACATTTATGTAGCAGCCAAAGGCTTTGAGATTTTAGAATGGCTAACAACCTATTGAATATGATTTTGCTGAAGCTGTTACTTTAAAGTCAAGTTAAATGAAATCATTGTTCTTACAGAGCGCACCTTCCTATGAGTACATATTTTCAGGAACGCTTTGCAATTCCATTATCCCATCAGTACATGCATTAATTTTTTCTGAATCGTCTTTATACTTCCCAAGGAGTATATGATTGACTCATGCATGTGTAGCCATACAGTTGATGCTCGGGAGTTTTTCCGATGCATTCATCACTAAGGTACCAATTGTATACCTTGGTGAAATGCTGTTCCTACGTTACCAAGGGTTTCCATTATGTGACCCATCCATGTTATATTCTGGCCCAACCATGTTTAACGTTGGTGATTAAATGGGAACTGGTGAATTCATCGTGGTGGTAATTCATAAGAGAACCAATTTTACTGATTGGTTTGAACAGACAACTTTTTGAGAAAACTTGCATTAATATCTTACATTTCTGACCGTTTTAGGGTTGCTAACAAGGCAGTTATTTGAACTAGAAAAAGTGGATATGAAAGAAACATTGCAGATGTTAATTGATGCTGTAAAAGTGTCGACAAGGCAATTGAATGATCTCAGGTATGTTCAGAATTTTTGAGGGCTGTGTTGGCTTATGATTTAGGTTTTACCTAGCTAATTCAATATAAATTATCTGGCTAGTGTGCCGGTGGTGCTAATCGGACGGCGGTAGTAATCGGACACTTGCGAAAATCCCTCGAAAACCAGCAGAAAGGTACGCTACACATGAAATCCATCACAGACCGTATTTCTTGGTAATGAAAGCTAAGAGTGGTGTCGCCCATTATGCCCATGTCGTCGCGATGTTCTGAGTTAGATCCAAAAAGAGCAATTAATGAAAAAACCAAGTAGCCAGGTTATATCACCAACTCATGGAGAAAAGGATCACATAGTATTGACTTTTTACGTAAACTCTTTATATTGATTTTAGGAGATTTTAAAGAAGGGGGTAAAACGTCGTTTTCTTCGAGCGTCGCCCATTATGGCCGCAGTAGAAACAATGAACACTACTCTCCGGTAAAAAGTTTTGATAAGAAAAAAAGTCGTAATTACTGTTATTTGTTTATCATTTGGTACTTTAAACACAAAAATATCCATAAGAATTAACCTAATTTTCGAGTTTTGGCAATTGAAATACATGCTTCGAGTTGTTCTAAATCCTGTCCTATCTAAATCCTTGTGATTGGATGGATGAGTTTTGGCATAGTTTCTAAAACGAAAATAGACTTAATATAATGATGCATTTTTGTGGGTTTCGATGATTTTCCAAGTCAGTAAGTAAGATTTTAACCCAATTGGGTGTTTTTTTTAATAAATTTTGCACTTTAATATTTTGAAGCGATTGGAAACTTCTCTGGTAAACTGATGGGCATAATGGGCGACGAAAATAGCAAAAAGCAGCATTGAGACTTCATAGCCTTAAATCTGAATCAGAAGTCACTTTGCTTTGGTTTCATTGTATATTTCCTCTCCAGAGGCAAGACTTCTGAAAAATCAAAGCACATTTCAAAAATTTCAAACCGCAAGGTGCCGAGCAAACGAAAAAGAAGGAAGGAATGTAAATAGAATCATGAAATTTGCAACATTTGAAAGAATCAATTAGAGATATGCACAAACCATCTCGTCGGATTTCAATGCAAATGAACTGAAACTTCAGTGAAGGTCAAATCATGATAAAACAGATGTCAGGGAAGATTTTCCGCGCAATTGCAATTTTATTACTGGTCGTCAGTCCCCTGAAATTTAGTTTCTCTTGCTAGCCGGCCATAATGGGCGACCGGCCATAATGGGCGACCGGCCATAATGGGCGACGCTACTCTAGCTACTAAAGATTTTCACAAAAAGGCTCCTTAAATGCTAAATACGCTAAAACCAGTTGCTTTCGTTGTGCTTGGCAGTGTAGAAGTTGTCGTTGTGAACATAACACCCAGATTCAAAACTCTGCATCCGTTGCCGAACGAAGCAAAAAGTTTAAGCAGCCAAAGAAATAATCGTTTCAATGAAGAGAGGACAGCGGATGCCATATCAAATAGTCCTAAAAGTTCATGGTAGTGGTTTTTAGACACTAAGTAAATGAACTGTTCGGGAGAATGAATAAAGTTCAGACTTGAAATGTGATTTGGATTTTCGTATTTCTTTCATGAATATATGTACGTAGATCAATCATAAGTTGTAATGAGGTCAAATAACATTTTTCTCAAGCATGTTCCAGTTTATAGATTGGTCTGCGTGTACCGAGAGCTCTCCAGAATATCTTTACGAGAACCGATAGTCAAACTATTTTTTTCACATTTAACAATAAGAAAACGAGACAACCAAAATGAAGCAGATGAGCTCATAAACAGAATACTTGCCAAGTATGGATAGAAAATAAATTTCTTGGCACATTCTGCATTTTGAACCCACTGTCCGAAAACCACCGCCAATGTCCGAAAACCACCGCCAAGGTCAGTCTCAAAAACAGTGTTGCCAAAGAAAAGCAGGCAAAGTCAAAAAGCAAAACACTTTCGAAAAATATGTTCAAATACCTGTTCATTCACCTGGTGATTTTGGTTTTAGTCGGTGATTAATTTTTCTTATGAAAATAGAGTGTTTTCCTTGAGCGTTTGATTACCACCTCGGCGCTGGTACCCTACTTTTACCGTTTCATGCTCTAATCATTGAGCCATGGAGAATCTTGATTCTAGTGAAAAATGAAATTGGGACTAGACTGAAATTTTGATGTCATATTGTCCATTGTTTCATATATCACAATCAATCCAGTTAGGAACAAATTTGAAAATTTCACAGCACTTGCTACTGATTATATTTACATTTTCATAATTGCTGAAACAAAACTGGATGCCTCTTTCCCTGGTGCAATGTTAAGGATACCAGGATTCGGGGCTCCTTTCGGCCAATTGCATATTTTTTTAGGAGGAGTTAGAGAGAGTGATTTATTTTCATTCCAAATCATGTCATAATCATATGATAATTGGTAATTTCTACATGGAAAAAGAGGACCCACTGCTACCCTCGCTAATGGAAGATCATGACTTATGCAGCCTGATTAAGCACCTATAGGTTCCTTCTTGCAACTATCTTTATTNC
This sequence comes from Aurelia aurita complex sp. Pacific, assembly GCA_004194395.1. Classification (NCBI taxonomy): domain Eukaryota; kingdom Metazoa; phylum Cnidaria; class Scyphozoa; order Semaeostomeae; family Ulmaridae; genus Aurelia; species Aurelia aurita complex sp. Pacific. The sequence goes on from REGL01001680.1 coordinate 37,980, forward strand.
TCGGCGCTGGTACCCTACTTTTACCGTTTCATGCTCTAATCATTGAGCCATGGAGAATCTTGATTCTAGTGAAAAATGAAATTGGGACTAGACTGAAATTTTGATGTCATATTGTCCATTGTTTCATATATCACAATCAATCCAGTTAGGAACAAATTTGAAAATTTCACAGCACTTGCTACTGATTATATTTACATTTTCATAATTGCTGAAACAAAACTGGATGCCTCTTTCCCTGGTGCAATGTTAAGGATACCAGGATTCGGGGCACCTTTCGGCCAATTGCATATTTTTTTAGGAGGAGTTAGAGAGAGTGATTTATTTTCATTCCAAATCATGTCATAATCATATGATAATTGGTAATTTCTACATGGAAAAAGAGGACCCACTGCTACCCTCGCTAATGGAAGATCATGACTTATGCAGCCTGATTAAGCACCTATAGGTTCCTTCTTGCAACTATCTTTATTGCAAATTGAGACGGATTTAATGATGTTTACGTTCTCATTTTGCAGTATCATTCGCCAGCTCTACCAAGAAATCGCGTTGGTCTTCATGACGGTTCTCAACAGGACTGAAGCAGCGTTCCTCAAAGCTGATAAACAACGACGGTTAGACGAGGGCGAAAAAGAGAAAGATCGTGTTGCGAGCCCTGGCAAATCCAGCTCAAATTCTACGCCAAGCTTATCTAAACAAGCACAACAACAACAGAAATCCTTACAAGCCAAGCGTGATAAAGAGGCTCGTTTGAGAGAGAGACAACGACAAAGTATCCGCAGGACCGCCTGGGTAGCAATCAGAACAGCGGGAGCAATTGCCAAAGCCCAAAAGAAATTCGAAGATTTAACAACTGACGACATAGCAGTTTCTCATGAAATAAAAGAATTAACTGCCCCTGATTTCTGCCTGTATGAAATCCTAAAAACGGATGCAGTCATTACAGATAAAGAGAACGGTTTGGCTATCAACGATGGAATCGTCCGGACCCAGAATCGATTTGGACGGATTGACTTCTTCCAATTCACGTGGCAACATGTTATCAACTACGCCCGGACACTGAAGAGGCAAACCGGATATACTGGCATGGGACTTGGTTCCGGCTCCAAGTTATCTGTCCGAGCAGCTTTTGGTTCAGAGAGGACTGCACTGAAGATGGAAGTGATACACAACTTCTTGAAAGAAAGTCTTGTAATTTATGACAAAGAATGTTGTCCTATATTGCCTATGGACTTCTTCTTGAATCTGCCATTCTGTAGCACAATAACGCAGCCGGTTCCCTCAATTAATGTTGTGCCCGACGGTGAAGAAGCGGACGCAAAGAAGACTGAGAGACCTAAGACTTCCGAAGTCGTTGCAGAGGTACGTCCAAGAAGTTCAACGCCAAGAGAGGAAGACACAACCAATGCAACCGGTAAGAATAAGTTATAAAAATCATTTCAGGAGATGTTTTCAATTTCCGTACGCAGTGCTTCTTAAAGTAAAATTATTCTCATCTGACTTCAGTATTAATTTTTCTGGAGCTGTAATTGGTATTTTCCGTGTGAAGACTGTTTCTCGACTGTTCGGAGCTTGAGATTTTTACCCATAGCAAAAAAGACGCGTGCAAAGTCATTTCGCGGTCGTGCTGTATACAGGGTGTCCTTGTACTTCGTTTGAATGGCTGAGGGACTGAGACTTGAGTTGTCTCCTTTCAGCAACTTTTGTGCAGGAAAACTTACCTTACAGTTTGAGATCTTGCTCGATTAGATCAGACAAGTAATTGCTGCTTTTGCGTACGAGAAAGTCAAGCTAGCCGTTTTTTCTTAAACCAGAGGCCTCTCACTTCTACATACCACACTAACATGGGAGTTTCAAATTAATGTAAACAAGATTCAGGTTAGTCTCTTTATAAAGCAACAAACAAAGTTTTGATTGGTGGCTGCTAGTAAACAATAGAGTTGAACAGAGTCTTGCAGAAATTAAGGTTATATAGTATTATTGGATCAAGTTTTGGAAGGAATGGTGCTCCAAATTTGATTTTATTGATGAAACTTTGGCTATTCGCAGCTACTTATTGTGCTGCTGCTAGTACAGTTTCATTTAAATATTTTGACAAAAGAGGGGGAAGGGGAGGGAGAGGGAGGTAGCCTGTGTTCCAGACCACTTTTCAAGGGTGGCAATTTTCTGGGACTGACCCTGTCAAAATCGCAAATTTTCCAATCACAATTTTCGCGAAAATGTAGCAAAGTTGCATAATTTTGCAAATTTCCTTTGCACACTAGTGTTATTTGATGTATTTTTTATCATAATTATCAAGTTTTGGTGGGAAATTGTTTTCCAGATTTGATTTTACCTCATTTTCGCAGAGTTTGGTCAGATTTGCCGCAAATCTTTCAAGGAGTGTATATTTTCTTGACTCACCCAATATATATCCAATAATGCTTGGTGTGCTAATTGCTCCANAGGGAGGTAGCCTGTGTTCCAGACCACTTTTCAAGGGTGGCAATTTTCTGGGACTGACCCTGTCAAAATCGCAAATTTTCCAATCACAATTTTCGCGAAAATGTAGCAAAGTTGCATAATTTTGCAAATTTCCTTTGCACACTAGTGTTATTTGATGTATTTTTTATCATAATTATCAAGTTTTGGTGGGAAATTGTTTTCCAGATTTGATTTTACCTCATTTTCGCAGAGTTTGGTCAGATTTGCCGCAAATCTTTCAAGGAGTGTATATTTTCTTGACTCACCCAATATATATCCAATAATGCTTGGTGTGCTAATTGCTCCAGGCATTTACTTTGTAGAAATATATAAATTAACCTGAATTTGGCCATCATAATTTCTTACGTCAGCATTTTCCTTTGTGTAATCAAGAAATGCGGCGAATTTGACCAAAATCAGGAAAAAGGAGATAAAATCAAATATCTTTGGTTTCATTGCCAGGAACTTCCTCATTGCAGAGTTAGCAGCAAACATCTTCTAGGGAGGAGGGGCAAGTTCCCCTCTCCCCGACCTAAATAGGGGTAAACCCCTGAGTGTCCCTATTTGATCCATGTTTCAACGGTTAAAATGGTAAAAATGTGTTTTCTTAACCCTAATCCATATGGGGGTGGATTCCAGCCCCCCCCCCCCTGAAGGTTTTATTTGCTGCATTTTTAAACGACATCAGCTACCTCCTGCCAAATATGGGCGTGTCACGTGACCTGTGAGTTCTATTGTTCAAAAAATTTTCCATCAAAATGTAGATAGTGGATAATTAGTAAAAGCCAGGGAAGTTGGGGGACATAGCATGTCGTTTAAAAATGCAGCAAATAAAACCTCGAGGGGACTTGGAAGCCTGATTTTCACAGATTTTTAACTTCGTGATGTCATTGTTACGTCATAAGGCGTGGTGACAGCCACACCCAAATTATGCTACAAGCTACAAATTACTTGTTCTGTAACTGTGCCAAATTATATTGAATTCTGCTGAGTCTAAGGCAGATTTCAGAGGGGGATGGAAAGCACCCCCCCCCCAAAGTGGTAGCTTGAAAAAGCCCATATAGCCATGCATTGCTTTCTAATGGTACGGAACTGTTGACCTGCAATTATGCTTTCCCACGAATGCTGGGCATCCAAAGTTAAGATCTTAAAAATAGTGAACATGCCATGTTTGGCTGTTCTGGGCATGCCAAGAAATAGGAATTTTGGCTGGTTTTTTCTTCAGAAAGAAATAATGCACCTAAAACTATGAGAAAAATCTTGAAAATTGAGTTAAATCCTCAGTGAGATGATTACATTGCTATGTTACAAATTGTTAGCATAGCTTGTGTTGCATGACTTTTCAAACAATGAATACCTCTTTCTCACTCACTTGGTATTCTTCCTATCTTTATTCCCGAGGTATTTTCATTTATTACGTCAGAAAGGCCCAGATTCTTTAGACTGAGATCAGGTTCGCCGCAAACTAAAAATCAAAGAAGGATGAGCCTCGTTATCTCAGTAAATTGTTCTTTCGGTTGCAACTTCATTTCCCCTAACCTTACTTTATTATTTCAATTCAAAGCAATTGTGAAAGAGTCCACAGAGCAACGAAAAAGCGTGCCGTCCAAAAAAGTTCCTGACAGATCTGACCGAATTCATGCCCGAGATCNATGTTGCATGACTTTTCAAACAATGAATACCTCTTTCTCACTCACTTGGTATTCTTCCCACCTTTATTCCCGAGGTATTTTCATTTATCACGTCAGAAAGGCCCAGATTCTTTAGACTGAGATCAGGTTCGCCGCAAACTAAAAATCAAAGAAGGATGAGCCTCGTTATCTCAGTAAATTGTTCTTTCGATTGCAACTTCATTTCCCTAACCTTACTTTATTATTTCAATTCAAAGCAATTGTGAAAGAGTCCACAGAGCAACGAAAAAGCGTGCCGTCCGAAAAAGTTCCTGACAAATCTGACCGAATTCATGCCCGAGATCCTTTGCAAGCCAGTGACCTTGAGGTGGCCGTCCAATGGTATCGCCCAGAGTTGTCTCCTGATTCTTCAACCATTTTCTTATTCGCTATGAACAACAAAGCAGTCTCCATTACAGACAAGCCAACCTCGTTTGCAGCATTTGTCACAGTTAATCAAATACGAGCAAAGTTACCTGAAGATTTGCATCATGACTTGACGGAATTGTTTCATACAGCTGAGAGTGAACTGAACCAGCAATCAGGTAAATCAGCAATAACACTATTCCTTTTATCCCTGTGGTAAAACTTGCTCGCAGGGATACGTAGAAATAAGATAGTGAACAAGTTGACCCTTCTTGTACATTCACCAATTGAGTCATGATCGAATCACGGCCTAGGCCTTTTTCAATGGCCACTACTAAGACAAGAAATGTAATGAAAATCACGTGAAACAGACTGTGAATCAAGGAAACCTTGAGATTACGTAGACTGGCTACACAATCTCTGTATGCTCCTTAGAACTGATTTGTCGCTCATTGAGCTGGTCATCAGCAACAACAACAACAGCGAAATTGAGGGGCTAGTGTAGCTAGTCTAGAGAAAACGTATCATAAATGCAAAAAGAATGCTCATTTTACCTTCTGAGTGCAAAATCTTATAACTCGACCATTTCCATGCTTTGAAGATCAGAAGCTATCATGTCCCTGAGTGATCAATCAATTGACTCAAAGTTAAAAAACCGTCGATCTTTACCGAATCTTGCAATCTGAACATGCTTTTCATAAAGCAAAACAACGCTGCTCTGGGGAACTGCCATTCACGAAAGTAATTTTGTAAACATTGTCTTGGAAAGGATTCACTCCTTAGAATCACAAAATAAAATCCTGGTTCTGCCGTATTCTGTCATTTTTTAAAGTAAATCAACAGAGTTAAAAGCAACTTAGCTAGTGGGACCATGGTCAATAATACACCGTTGATGTGACCTACATCTGATCAAAATTGTATTCTTACTCATTATGTCTATACACTGTGCCGGATAAATTTCATCCGCATAAAATTTGTTCGGATTGATTTGCGTTTAGGCTGTGCCGCACACGTCTTGTCCACTTTGCCCTCCCGTTTACACTGTGCCGGATAACTGCAGTCTCCTAGACCAAAATCATGCACAGAACAACATAAACTCGCACCAAGAGTACAATCATCAAAGACTATACATAGCCTGCTTCTTATTCGCAGTCAAGAAATTTTGTAAAAGCAAATTAGTTCGGTCATAATTCGTTGTTGAAAGTGCAAAGTATTTGAGATGGAAGAAATTTAAGGAAACATACTGATAAGCACACCAAAATGTGGCTTTGACGATGAATGATCAGCAGATTCATTGGTCAAAGTATGATTTAATTCAAAAGTACGATCTTTCTTTTTCTTAACAAGGAACGGGATGGGCGCCACTTTTGTGACTCATGGATTTGAATACCCCTTATTGAAAAAACCTCTTTAGTGGATGTGGATAACATTTATCCGAATAAAACCATTCACACTGTTCCAGGTAGCTATCTGATTTAGTTTAATCCATTTTTCCAGGTGAACTACTTTTGTTCGCATAGCCGCTCTCACCTTCATGCGGATAGCATGGGTCTAATGTAAACACGTCGCCTATCTGAACAAATTTTGATGCGAATGAAATCTATTCGGTACAGTGTAAACGGGGTCTACACGTATACATGTACAAAATACATGTAAAGCATTTGCAGAAGCTTATGCTAGAGGTATACAAATGTATTACTTCAGGAAACCCCTCCTTTCTGTGGGAGTTCTTCAATAGAAAAGTGCTTCCATATAACTTAACAATAAACGATCTCCTCCAACTTCCTAAAACCAGGACTAATAAATATGGAAACGAGTCTCTCTCGTATAGGGGTAGCATGGTTCGGAATCGGCTTCCAGACCAATATAAAGCTGCAAAAAGCGATGATGAATTCAAAATGAAAATCAGAAGTTGGAAGGGATCCGGATGTAACTGCCGTATTTGTATAATATAGGTTGTCTTCGAACATTGTAAATAGGGTAGAGTTGGCCTTTATTAGCATTAGCTATTTCTCTAGCCAACTGTAAATAAATTGTATTATCTAAACTGGCCGACGACAACGAGATGCCGCATGCGAGGCGAGACAGTTGCAAAGGCCCTTTAATAATGTTATAAAATGGATAAAAATGGTTCTCTTTATCCCCGGCACACAGTGGGTTAGAGGCAGACATTCGAAAATTTTGAAATTCTCTAAATCACTGGTTGTTATGCAGTTTTAGAAAGCTGAATAATTGGGCTTTCGTGTGCTTTTTAAAGTTTTCATTTATCTTCTGTTATCACAGAGTTATATATTTTTGAATCTGAGTAAATTGGACAAAAAGTTTGAAAATTTTACACCCAGCATTCTAGTGGCAAAGAATGTGGATAAACGTTTCGCGGCTAGGAAAATGGCTTGCAGATTGTTTCATCGGCATTTCGAGAATGTAAATAGTCACTGTTTATTCAAA
>REGL01001680.1:58636-69669 GCA_004194395.1 Aurelia aurita complex sp. Pacific
TCACTTCCCATTGTTATGTTACCTTTCAAATGATAAATTCAAATGGTCACTTAATACAGTAGTTAAAAAGAGGTTCCTTCATGAGACCTCGTATGGGAGTCTTGCAACGTGATGAAATCTTTAAGCAAGCCCCTTCAGCATTTTAGCCTTGCCAAAGTTACAGGTACAAGTGGTATTATCAGGTCAACATCACTTCCCATTGTTATGTTACCTTTCAAATGATAAATTCAAATGGTCACTTAATACAGTAGTTAAAAAGAGGTTCCTTCATGAGACCTCGTATGGGAGTCTTGCAACGTGATGAAATCTTTAAGCAAGCCCCTTCAGCATTTTAGCGTTGCCAAAGTTACAGGTACAAGTGATATTATCAGGTCAATTTCACTTCCCATTGTTATGTTACCTTCCAAATGAACTTTATGATAATGGCACATGTTACAAGCAACAGCTTGTGAGTCTTATGATTTTACCGTGAAACAGCAGTAGCAGCAGGTGATTAAATACAAGACAAAAGATTTGTCTACAAAGCTATTACCTTGAAAATCTTCTCTGGGAATTTCTCCGCCACCTCCTCAATATCCATACCACCTTCAGGGCTTGCAACAACAACTGGACCATTTGAATCTCTGTCCATCAAAATAGCCAGGTACGTTTCTCTTGCAATGTCTAGTGCTTGAGCGACCATGATCTACGAAAAATGAGATAACTCTTTGGTCTTCTCCAAAAAACAAACAAACGACTGTTAATTTCTCTTAGTTCTCTTGATTTTATCAAACCTCAAAAGCTAACTTAAACATTTCCTCCCAGCCACAAACAGTTCTTCCTGCAAAAGATTCTTCTTTTAAAACGAACTTCAACAAAATAGATTTTGAACAATTTATATTCAAAGATATCTGGCCTAAACTGCTTCGTCATAAAAGTATTGTCTTTTTGATAAAAAATATTTACCTTATTGACTGGTACGCCATCAGCTGGTGTCTGCTTTGTGACAAGGTTGTAGCCAAGCATTCCTCTTGCCATGTCTTCAACATCATTTGGGCTGATGGGAAGAAACAAAGACGAAACAAAAATCTCAGAATTGTCTTGATTATAACATGAGTCCCTAGTTTCCTTAGGAATCTTCCCAATGGATCAGTTGTTTTAGCCAAATAAGAGTAAATTTCATCTGCAGTTCATATATCGGATATTGCAATTTTAAAAATCAGTTATTTAACAAGTGAATCCGGCTGTTCAGCGAGAAAGACATGGACATCAATTTAAAAGATCCAATTTTTCTGGATAGTTAATAAAAACATTAGACATTTCATCTTTTTTGGCTACACATGAATCTCTCCAACCACTCAACTATATGGTGGAAAACACCCAGAATTGGTAGCGGTGCCTTGACCGATGGGGACTCAGGGTGGGGAGCAGTGCCGCGAATGGTTGTTTTCATTGTTGTTCTCTCGGCCATGGTTCTGATTGTTTACAATTATCACCTATTTTGGCTTGACATCCAATGTGAAACTGGCTCAAGTAGTTATTCGTCAAAAGGTCTTTATATTCAGCATTTTTTGTGTAATTTAGGTGTATTTTAGGTATGTTAATCCTAGGGGGCAGTCTTGATGTTGTGCTCTTCCTGGTACCGTCCTTGTGGTGTGGTATAGTAGCTTGTAGGTACTGTCTTAAGTAATATGTTATTGCAAACTACGGCTATTACATGAGGTCTGACTGCGTCAAAAGTTAACCAATCAATTAAGACAGTCCCTTGTTCAACTGCAAGATCTCCCACTCAATTTAATCTTCATTGGCATGTTTGTTATTTTGTATCTGATTTGGACAAAAAGTGTCTCAAACTCTAAGCTGACACTTTCCCTAAGCAACAGCAAAAATACATTTTTCGTTCTTAAGACATGAACCAGTTTACAGGCAACTGAAATAACAGCTTCTTTAAAACAGAGACATCAATACATTAGTTACAAAAATTTCAAATGCGAACACTTTTGAGCATTTCACATGTCTAATATACAGGGTGTCCCAAAAAAACATGTGGGCCGTTTGAGTGGCTTCTGCGGAGCCGCCATAAATCCAATTGTTCTGTTTTTAAGACTCTTGACAGAAGAGACTTTAAATTAAAGATTGACACCGAGTTTGAGTAAATCCGATCCCTAGTTGCTGATTTATGGAGCAAGAAAGCCAAAATTATTGGCTGCCTCAAAACCAGAGGATTCATTATTTTCCATTGCGTTAAAATCAACGATATTTATCGAAAAAAACACACCTAGCCCTGTTTTCTGATGTTCATAAGTGAGACAGATAGTCATAAATTGAATTTTGTGACAACCAAGAATATTGGACATATCTAGGGTCGCTAGGAATGGAAATGTGCAACACAAATGCTTCAGGCCATGCTATGCATCCATCGGATATTTTTATTTCAAAAGTGATAAAGTCGTTTTAAACCAACAATACTGCGTTCAGCATGGTGCTTGGTCGATATTCTTGAAGAATATGGTCATTGATTACTCCCAAATACGTCTCCTGGCATAACTGTAAAGTTTAAGTCAATTTAATGCTAAAATTCAAGATATAAGGTTAAGTACGGAGACAAAATCCTCTGGTTTCGAAGCAACCGATGATTGCGACTTTCTTTCTCAACAAATCAGCAACCACTTGTCAGATTTACTCAAATTCGATGCCAAACTCTAAGTTGAAATTTCTTCTATTCACAAACCTAAAAAACAGGAAATTTAGATTTATGGCTCCTCCACAATAGCCATTCAAACGGCGCACATGTTTTTTGGGACACCCTGTTTATATACACCTTAGTGTCCAAAATCTTTCAGTCCGAAAACATTATTAACTGTTCAAAAGCTCTGCAATGCAGGAAATCAAAAGTCTGCATTTTAATGTTTACAAATGCATGTCCTCCTCGGAAAAAAATTTCATGGAAAAGGAATGGGTTGGGCTACTGAGTAAAGCAGCATTTTTGTCCTTCAACTGTAAGTTCATTTCTGCAATCAGTTTCATCATTCTCGACTTTATTAGTGGACATTCTGAAAAGGACCACATTTGAAAACTTGTAATAGAACATGCTTAAAGCAAATACACAGAGATAAAAGTGAAGTCATCTAGCACTGTATAAAGCATGACGAACATGCCTAAGGCAATCTGTTTTTTCTCTAATTAGCCAATGTATACCCAACTAAACAATGTATACCCATATGCATTGAAATCATCAGATACAATGGGCTAATTCTAGACTTGCCACACGTAGCTACAGTATAAACGCTTTTATTTGCTTCAAAAGCTGCTTAAAAGCGAAAAATATTTTCATTAAATTTTTCAAGGTGGCTGAATATAATTTCAAGATGGTGGCATAGTGTCATTATTCAACTATCTTTCACACTCAGTCAATGGGAAATNAATATGTTCATTAAATTTTTCAAGGTGGCTGAATATAATTTCAAGATGGTGGCATAGTGTCATTATTCAACTATCTTTCACACTCAGTCAATGGGAAATGTGACACTTTCTGCTGCTGCGTTTGCCTGAATTTCTAGTTCATGCAGATTCAAATTCTCACACTAATTTTCGTGATAATAGCTGCTTTTTTGTGTGAAAACGCTACAGGTGCCTTACAAGAAAAGTTGTGGGTTAATATGATTTATGATAAAATGGTAGATTATACTGTTATGAATGGTTTATCATACTTTTTCCAGCATTAGCTATTATTACCTTTCTTGTAAAAAACACATTGAAATAAGCGACTTGCGCATAGTGACATCTTCACATGTAAAGACTTCTCCCAGCTCTTTGAGCGTGATGATGTCACTACGCACCAATCATTTATTTAAATGTGTTATTCCCAAGAGAAAAGAAAAAAAAATGGTGGAAAAAAGTAGAATGCACCATTATAACAGCATAATATTGTAATTTTATCATCAAGCATACCATCACCAGACTTTTCCATTACATAATCGTTTCATGAAAGTTAAAGAGATGCAGTAAACAATGCATAAAACATACTCTTCGGTTAAATGCACTCCTCCTTTCATTCCACTTGAAAAGGTGCCTTTTCCTCTGCCACCTGCCAAAATTTGGGCTTTGATTACCAGCTCCTTCACACCTTGAACTGAAAAAGGAAGAGCCTTTGTTAAACCTTTGTCAGGACATATTGAAGACTGGAAATGCATCTAAAGGCAGTATGTCCTGTTAATATGCAAGTTGAACAAAATTATAAAGTATATCAAATAACATCTTTCAAGCCATGAAAAAAGTTTCAAGGAGTGCCTGCTTAAGTAGGTAAACAAATGTACAGTACGAACTGCATGCAATGAAGGAATCTCTAGTCTCAAAAATATTGTTCTACCAGGTGTCCCAAAAAAAGTTCCGACATTTGATTGAATATAGAGGAAAATCATTGAATCTGGAAGTTTCTATCCACCCTAGTTACATGCTTGACATTTCAACTTACAGTTTGCCATATCATTGGAAGAAATTAATAAGCTGAAAATGGAGCCAAGAGCTCTCAGAGACATTTGTACACCTTCCTGCATAATTGCGGTGAAGGAGGAATCTCCAGGTGAGGAACACAAAAACTGGATTGATTCTTTCGTTCATTACCTTGTTTATGAGCAAGAATTCTGCTCATTTAGCATATTTGTAGTTATGTCTGAAAATCGAATCGAATAGGTCTCAGGGTAAAAACACTAAGCAAGTACTTTGCCACTCACTTCAAGCTGCACAAAGCCAGAAAAATGCACTTTTGCCTAGTACGGCAGGATCAAACAAAGGAATTAAAACAATTTTTTAGTTGAAGAAAACACAGGTTGTACCACTCCATGAAACCGTGAAGCAGCAAATTCACATTTGAAATTCCCAGTTTATATAATGCAACAACATCAGCAAACCTTTTTCGCAGAGGGACCTCTTGACTCAATTCTTCACACCTTAAGTCTATTTTCCAGTTTGCAGAATTTCAGAGCTTACGCAATCAAAAATCATGCAATCTGGATTCTATTCATTTACAAAGTGACATCTTCTCTTGCAAATAAAAGGATTTCAGACCGCTTGCAAAATTCCACTAACTGTGACTAGAAACTGGCCTTACTTTGAATATGCTCAATGAGTGGAAATCTTCCTCGTCATCAAGGTACTGAGCAAATTGTCAACCCAATTTTTGGGTTGGTCATCCAGGGAGTCCCCTTTCGCCATCTGAAGCAGGAAAGCGTACAAACCTCTCTGGTTTTGTTTTCAACATAAAAGTGAAATGTTAGAGGTCATAGCTTCATTTTCAGATTACCAATTCCCATGATATGCCAAACTGTAAGTTGAAATGCCTTGCATGTAACATGAATGAATAAAAACTGCCAGATTCAGAACTTTTCTCAACTTTCAATCTAACGTCAGAACTTTTATTGGGACAACCGGTATCTTCACTCTGGAGAATAGGCTACATTTAAATTGTCAAACCTCCCTGGCTACAGCCACAGTTAACTTTTTTATTGATTTACTGCTTTTCATCAAAGGAAACAAATACATTAGCTGGGTGATAATCTGCTTTTAAAAGATAAAGGCCCCAAAAAACCTTTATTATTTCAAAACCATCAAAATTTTTACTTTTCATTATTTCCTTGGTTACATTTGCTCAAAAATTGAACTCTAAACTATTTTCTTGCATGTCATCAAACATTCACAAGGTCAATAACCATGCTGCTAGAAGTGACTCACTCAAATAATGTGCTGAATCTAATGCTTCCTTGACTGTTTCTGCCACTTCAAATCTTTGAATATTTATTCCATATCTTGCCATCAACTTTTTGCTTTGGTATTCTTGCAAATTAAGAAATCTTTTCTGGCCAACACCAACCATCCCAAGCTACAATGAAATAAACACAACTGAATAAACTTGGCAAGCCAGTAACAGGAAGAAAAAGTAGAAGTAAAAAATTATAAGGCCTCTCACACATTCAAATTTTCCCCTAATGACATCACTTGAATATTTCCGTTTACACAACAGACAGAGTTTCCTCTAACTATTTAACAACCTGCCTGGTCTTTGATTTTATGCTTGAATAATTTGCGCCCCTGCGAAGCAAAAGCAGCAAATTATTAAAATCCAGTTGCTCTGGAATACTCAAACATTCGAGTACATGATATATCAGACTGTCAAGGCATTTACTGCTCTGCTGTAGCCTTTATTAAATGAACAGTGGCGTGTCCAAGCAGCAACTGCTAGTTTACCAATCTAAACAGACTTTACGATAAAGCTTGCTATTCCATGATATGCAAAAGAAGCTGTAAGTAGTACACAAAAACAAGACATTCATGTACATAGCTCAAAGGTTTTAAAAGTTACAAATGAAAGGCTTCCACAAAGTTTTGTTAACCAGGCAGGGTGCAAATTTTTGGATAGTTACATCCCTTGTTTGTACACAGTTAACCATGGAGATTCAAATTTGACTTGGGTAAATTTTCAATTTTGATTGGAACTGTCATTTTTGATGATATCAATAAATGTCAGTTTTATAAATAATGTCACTGTAAAGGCCAGTTTCCAGTCAGTGGAATTTTCCGCATGGGCGGAATTTTATACGATAAAAAGTAATTCAACGCTAAATTTCTATTCAATTACAGAGCGACATTTTCTCTTGTAAACAAAAGAATTTCCGTCTGCTCGGAAAATTCCACTGACTGGAAATTCACATTAACTCTTTGTCTAACATGTTTGTAAATATCATAGTTAGACAGCATTTGATAAGACCTTTAGATTGGTATATAATGTTTTATTTTGACAAAATTAAAAAAAAATTCATGATGTCATTGATCCAATGAGATCTTAGAATTATTTCATGTCAAATTATTACATTGACTATAGCTAAATCATACATGCAGATTCTGAATCTGCGGTTCAGCATTTGATTGGACCTTTTTTCATAACATCAATCGGACAGGGTTTAATTTAAGTCCCACCAACATATACAACAATACAGCATCATGACAAAGGGTTGCAAACTTGATTAATTCATCATAGCTGCTTCTGCAATACCCCCCCCCCCCTAGTACATGGTTCTGAACAACACAACTTTACCTTCACCTTCATACAGCCATATGATATGCCACTGATGAACCTGCCAACCATTCTTTCAGTTTAATAGGCACTCTCTTTTTGAAATTTGCCCAACTTGCATGTTGCAGATGGTTACTCTTTGTCAAGACTGATAAGTTTGCAAAATGCACATATGGAAAGGCCTGGCTATTGTTTTAATTCAGTCTTCGTTATACATGAAATCACCCACTCCCTGCACTTACAGTATCTGCCTCTACAACTCACTGTTTTCTTCTTTCCTCAACCATGGCATCAAAGCTTGCGGCCCTACTTTTGAGTCCTACCTTAATCCACTATTTTTGACTACAGAAAAAGTTATAGGCCGACAGCTTCCTCCACGCCAATCTTCCAGTCTCTAGAAAATTCTCAAATTCAAGGATACTTTTGCACCAAAATATTCTGACTTTTGTCTATAAAGCAATCAATCAATAAGCAATCAACTTCCTTACTTTCACAATTATTTCCACCCTGACGCAACTATACATAAGATTGGAACTGGTCAGGCAACCTGAGGTGATCTCTTCAAATCTCCTAAAAATACTTATCTGTATGGTCTTCAAACAATTCAATATTTTGGTTCTACACTTTCGCACGCTCTTCCCCTATTCCCCCCGTTTTGCTACCAGTAATTGCAATTTTTCGGTCTAAACTGAAAACCTACATCATTGACTTGTATATATAACTGTTTTTTGGCAAATTTTCCTACGAGTCTTTCTCATTATTCTTACTGGTCTCTTGTTGTGAAATGTCTGGTAATGTTTTTGATTTAATTTCCATTAAAATATGTTAATAGTTTTATTTGCTTTTATGGGGGGCCCTCTCTATCGATTAGTTAACCTATTTAGAGAGCTCCTCCTTAATCAATCAGTCAGATACAATCCTGTAAAGTTAATTTTTCTGTAATTTTCAATCTAAATTTATTTTTGGCTGTGCGGTATTTTGTAAGTAATTAGCTGTAACGTAGAGTACCAGCGCCCTGGCTGGACCCCTCTTCAGAAAAAGAAGATTTTCCACCACATCAAAGAAGTTTTGGAGAGGAACTCACCTTGAATAAGCTTCTCAACTCGTGCTACAAACCTCACAGTGAGATCTGCATCATACGTTTCCTTTTTGTCATGCTGGAACCACACAAATACGGACATGTCTTGAACGACTAAATTTTAGGCTGTAGCACCCTCGACCGACCGCGGCAGAATTGATTGTTTTAGTACATTAAAAACTTTTCAAGCTGTTCACCAGTTCATCAAAGTATCACTTTATTTCCCAGAAGACTGGAAAGTTACAAAATAAATTCTAGTTTCATTGAAAATGACTTCTAAATATTGTTGATTTCAATCCCGCTTTTAACCCTCTTATCCTTGACCGTAGTCACCTCTAAAGTACATTATGCAGCAACAGCCTACAGAAGTAAAAAATAAAAGGGTTTCATGGTGTGAACACACCTGGGTGCCATTATGTCAGTTACAGTGCTCTTCTGAGATGAGCCGTAGGTCTAACAATTTGTGTGTGATTCTTGAAATTTCTTTGGATATGAAACTAGAAGAGTTGGAGGAAACAGTCCTAAAGCAAATTCTATTTCAACACTGTTAAGATATATATTGAGAAGCAACACAAAATAGAAATGGTATGTGGAAACAACAAAGGGAAAGTGAATTGTACTTACACCTTCGCTGCAGGTAGGTCAATTTCAAAAGTTTATTGAAGCCCTTAAAAGCAATGCGAAGCACCAAAATTGAAACATATCAAAAAGATGACATCAGCAAACAATTTCCATGCGCTTTTTGGAAAAGCTAGGCCCAAGCTCCCTTTGATTTCAAAGTATTATGAAAGGCGCTTGCATAACCCAGAATCCATTAGTGGTCGGACCAGGGTGCTGGTACTCTTATTTTATTCATAGTGTTGTATTCTCTTCAGTATTGTATGGTATCTTGTAAACTGTAGTTGTATAGTAATTATGTAGAATTCTATTTAGAATTGATTGATGAATAAAATTGAAACTGAACTGAACTCTGCATGCAACGCCCAGGTTGGAAAACTTGCTTTCACTCGCAGCTATGAAACTCTGTCAAATTCGCTGCTCGCAGCTACAATAACCAATCCTCGCATGCGAGAACAAAAGATCTATTGTTAACTTTGCTTCTCTCGCAGCTTTTTAAATTCTTTTTAAAGTCCATTTGCAGCTCGCACCTTCAAATTTATTTCACTCGCTACTACGCGTAGGCCGAATCCCAGACCTCACCAAAAGTTTTTTGTGCCTGCGAGCGCAAAATTGCCACAAAAATCTGCCTGCAAATTTTTTCAACATATATCATCTAGGATTTAAAATCTTTCTGTGCATCACATGAAGCAAACTTTGATAAAGCGAGGGAACTTTTGGTTCTAAAAGTTGGATGGTGCCTTATGCAATAAACTTTTATCATAGACAACATATATGAAACTTTGGCTTTGTTTAGGAATACTTCCATTTCAACAATCATTGACACAGTATACAGTCGTTTCTTTGCTTTAAATTAATGAAACTCATCTGGTACACAATGGAGGTCTCCCTCAAATCACAAATTTTTCCATTAATTATAGTTGAATTTGAATCAGATCTATTTGTGACCTTTTCATCGCTCTAAAACTTTGAATGCAGTAAAGTCCTTCACTTTATCAAAGTGACATGCAAAATGCCAATTAGTTTTATTCCCTTTCCCAGATTCTTTCCAATATTGCTTCATACTGTTATCAATGGCACTATCCGCATGTTCAATATTTGAGCCGTTTAGCTGCAATATGCTCCTCTAGACGTCTCAAAAACTCTCGGAAATTATCGTTGCTGGTGACGGGTCTAACTGATAGCTCATTTAACTATAGACAAATCTAACTGGATGCGAGACGTTCAAAGATTAGCTTGATGTCCAAATCAATTATGGTTTCATTATTCTTAACCTTTCAAATCATTTTAATGCAATATCTTGTTACCCAATTCCTACCAATTGATCGTTACAAACTTTAGAAAAGATCATTTTTTAAATAAATGTGTCTGCAGACATTCACTGGATTTAAAAATGTGCCTGCGAGCGGCGCTCGCATGCTTGCGTACTTTAGCGATGCCTGCAAATCACGCATGTTTTCCAACCTGGCGCAACACAACATAGCAGTCTGGTCCTGTTGTTGAGATAAGTAAGATTTTGGAGAACCTGAAAAATGTAGGTTTAGGTTTACAAACAACTTGCTAGGAGTCAAGTGTTTATTATAGGAGTCTTGTATTGTAAACCTAAACCTAAACTTGTCATATTCTCCAAAATCTTACTTATCTCGTAGAAAGCATGTGCATACTATATTTGATTTAAAAGAGACCCCTGATCGATTGTGTTGCAATGCTGATTGTTGCTGGGCTGGGCCAACAAAAAAAACAATTTAGGCACTCACTTTTGGTTGGCCTACCTTACCTAAAATATGCTATCTTGTGGGGTAAAAGAGCTTTTGTTAGCAGTAATACTGCACAGAATATAAGCTGTTCTGTAAATAATCGACTTATGTGATAATTAGTTACCTGCTTTTTGCACAGAAGGCCATAATTTGCTTGCCTTCCTGTCTGCAAAGCAAATCTCTTTGCTGCTGCTACGGCCGCCATTTTCCAATGCGTCCACTCCACACGTCCCAATGTTGCTGCGTAGCCCAAATGCTCCTTCGTGGCAAGTAAGTGAAGGTGGCCCGAGGGCACGGGGTGGCCAAGGAACGTGGTGGACCAGGCCCGTGGTGGACCCCATACATACATACATACATACATACATACATACATACATACATACATACATACATACATACATACATACATACATACATACGTACATACATACATACATACATACATACATACATACATACATACATACATACATACCAAAGACTTAGTGAATTCATTGACACTCTCATAAAACCAATCGTTACGCATTTAAAC
>REGL01001681.1:12152-28308 GCA_004194395.1 Aurelia aurita complex sp. Pacific
CCCTGTATCTTGAAAACGCCCCCTCCCCCGCCTGTTCAACATCCAGATTTGAAATCTACGCCTAAAATTGTCCCAGAAAAGCTGCATCCCACAAAATCTCTCGGCTGGTGGTAATACACCTCATTCTCCCTCCGGACTAGTGGGGTCGAACATAGAGCTTATATAATTCGTTTAGGGTATGCCTGGGCAGATATTTGGAGAGATATTTCAGCAAACCAATGCCCTTTCTTGTTTTAGAGATAGCTGATTTGATATGAGCTGAGAAAGATAGCTTTGAGTCCAGGATAAGTCCTAAATGTTTATGTTCGTTTACTTTTTTAACAGGTATGTCGTTAAAAAGGATCACTGGATGGTCAATTTCAATTTTCTTCCTTGAAAATGTCAATTCAACAGCTTGTTTTTGCGGGTCAGGATTAAATGACATTCTCCAAGCGTGAGCCCACTGACTTTGTTATCTGGAATGAATGCTCAAAGAAATGTACATGTATTTCCAATGCTCAAAGAAATAAGACACATAAATCACAAAAATTCTTCAGCTTTCCAGGTATCAACCAAATTTTGATTGGTTTCAATACCTCAAGTATTCTCTGCATAACGAGTTTTCAAACATGTAAAGTTCGTATTGCTCCACTCGGTATCTTTTAACCCCTTGCCATGATCGGAGGAGGAATACTATTAACAAACAAACCAACCACTGTACAAATTTTTGACTATCAGGTCATTTTCAAGTGTCTGAAACAACAATTACCTTTGAGGTTGATTCTCAGCTCCACTATACGCGACCAAATCAAGAGCGGTGATTTTGCTTTGTTTTCTTGATGGTACAAAGACGATGATCGGCTTCTTAGGGGCATGCTTCATTATTGCTTGATATGTTGGCTTTAACATTGCAATTAATCGTGAACCTGTATGAGTTATGTTGAAACCCTGTAGAGAAGAGGCGAAACATTACATTAGAAAGTCATACTGCAAAAACCGCGAATTGCTAAGACGTCTTCAACCAAAACAAGTTATCGGACAGTATCATCAAAACCATTCCAGTTGGCAAGTACAAAATGCAATTGCTGAATTTGGAGGTATTTTGCAAATCACCAGGGATACTGGATGGGCCAATTTTCAAGTGTAAAACGAAAAAATTAAAGGGCAGAACGATAGGAAAATAAATTTGGGTCATTTTTTAAACGGGGCAGTTGTCCTCCGAGGCTCTCTTCTCCGGCTTTCATGCAAATCACTGCTTACAGTACTTCTGAGGAAAATGGAGGAGCATCAAACAAAAAATTTGACAAGTTCTTTTCAATCATAACAAGATCCTTTCACGCATCTTTTATTGTATGGTGATCAAGACCTTTCTGATGAGTTGAACAGAAATCTACTCGAATCAACTTTACGCTTCATCCACGAAACTGGTCGCTTTGATTAATCTATTGAGACTACAGCTATGTACTAAGCAGCCACCAAGTCCTTTATCGTAAATAGCTCTTCCCTTGTAAATTCTGTTTCACATCAGATGTCAGCCATTTTACTTCACTAAATCACTAAATGATTTGCACTCGTGACATCTTTCAACCCATTGAAACCCTGACCTGACATCTGATATGAGACAGAATCTAGTATAGTATCTTTTACTCTTTAATTTTATCGTAATGTGTCTGTATACAGTTTAACGTTTCATGTCTTTATATATTGGCCATGGGGTAGTCATTGTATTTCGCTTCCCATGGTATCGTACCTGTAGTGTTGTATAGTAATTTATATAGGTATAGTAGAATGTAAGATTGTAAAATTATATATTTGAATAAAAAAAATCATAACACGATAAGTAGTAGAAGCATCATTCTAAATGCCTTGGCTTACCTGAATGTGTAATTCCAACGGTACTGGGCGAACATTAGGATGAAAGTTGAACAGATTGTTAGCAGTAACACCAAGCCATTGAGCGACATCCTGTTAAGAAATGTATACAATTTTTGAAAGCAATGGACCAAAATTTAGCAGTATATATTTACAAGGAGCAGTTAAGATGAAAGGCAAAAATGTATACAAAACCATTTGAAGAAAGCCTTAATAGGAGTTTGATACAAAAACACCAAAGCAGTGTTGCAGTTAAAATCGAGCAAAATGTATTAATGGGAGAGTTTGAAACACGAAAGAAACAAATACATATAAAACCATTTGAAGAACGGGAACCATAATTTGAAATACTCAAAACTGCTTTAATAGATCCTGTTGAAAATACGAGACATACAGTAAAAATCCGTATGAAAGAAGCCGATTTTTGGCTAATGAATCACCTCCTATATAAGAACAACTATTTAAATGTATATGAGCCATTTAAGCCTGTTACATAAAGTTACAGGTTCTTTTGTGCGGGTTTTCACAGTGTCATAGCAAGGGAAGGATGTGGAGCAACTGTACCTTTGAGTTGGCTAACGAAGAACTGAGAGCCACGATACGAATGTTTCTTTCGATTTGTGATGAGATGTATCTCATTCTTGAGCAAATCACCTCCATAACGGGCTAGAAGGAAGGCAGAAATCATCAAACAAAATTGCAGCAAAAACCATACAAATGTACTGAAACGTTTTCATCAGAAAAAGCTGGATAATGACTGAAACGATAAATGCGACTTCTACCTAACATCTGAAACTTGTTAATAATATTCATCTTTAGAATTTTAGATTTTTTCTACGCTACAAGTTGACGGCTAAAATTAAAAATGTCTCTTTAAAACTGATTAAGTCACTGACTAGCCATTCCTCGCAGCCTATCCAAAGATTTTAAGCGGATATTACTTTTAGATTGCTTGCAACATAAACGTTGACACAAAGGTCACATATTATTTCAGTTAAAATCCCTTGGAAGACTAAAGCAAGAACTTAAAGATCAAATCAGTATATTACACCAGTGTCTTCAATCCTCTGAAAGTGCAAGTTGCTTTAATCATTTCATAACAGACCTTTTAGCTATTCCAAAAAAATAGTCTGGATCGAGCGGTGTTTTAGATCGAGCAAATTTTCGAATGTGCACAAAAATAACAGAAGCATTACACCACGTTTTACACTGCACCGGCATAGTTTACACTGTATCAGAACAAAATAATTCTATAGAAGGAACAAAAGTGCTACGGATTAGCAGGAGCAGTGTAAAGGGGAGGCTGAAACGTTACTCTTTTGCTACAGATCCAAAGTTGTACCAGCACAATGTAAACAGGGTCTTGACGTCGCTCAATTGAACCTGTCGAATAGAACTGTATAAAGAGATCGCTTCATCTAGACTCTTTCATAGAATAGCTAAAAGGTCTATTCGTTTAAGGTATTGGGAATAGCTGAAATATTTACCCCATTATCTTCTTCAATAAGATGTGCTTCATCGAGGACAAACAATGAGACATTTTGAACATTTTTACGCTGTTTCCATCTGCGTGACAACACGTCCCATTTGTCAGGAGTACTGATAACAATGTTTCCCTTGAAAGACAGAAGACAAACGAATTCAAGATAAAAGAAACGAATTGTTAAATACAACATAAACGGTCATGCAGGAACCAAAGCTGCATTCACTTAGATGTTATCTATTCTTGATTGTTGAGAGTATGCAACGAAATCATCCGAGTTATTTTGCAGACGTATTTAAAAGTTTTGAGGATATATCAAGGTTTTCGACGAAAGTTCTTCAGCTTCTATCAGTCTTTCTAGAGAGAAGATAACTTACTGGTTGATGTCTGTGCTGTAGTAAGCAATGGCAAAATAAATACAACAACAAAAAACGATAAACTATATCAAAACGCAAATTATCATGTCAAACTAATTATCTAACATGGTCTCAACGTCTTATTAGCAAAAGTCAGACTATCCCCTTGATGAATGAAAGAAATCGATAAAGATCTCTATTGAATATTCCACAAATTTACGCTAATTTCCTTTATTCTTTTTTTTCAATCAATGACTCTATACCGGAGGTACATGGTCTCTACAATCTCTACAACTCTACAACTACAAGCTAAATCTACAAACATAATTTATAAACTAAGTAAAAACAAAAACAGAAACAAAAACAAAAACGCAAGGCTGGATCAACGAAGGCAGAATCATGCACGCGTAATTTTCATGGCCATGAAAATTATGCATGAATGATTTTGCTTTCTTTGTATGAAACAAATTGTCGAGGGGATAGTGTGCCTTTAAAACCACTGCAAGTTCAGCGGCTCTACGATATTTCAAATTAACGGTTTTCTTACCTTGGCCAACAATTTCAAGTCAGCACTCGTTTCGCCCGTCAGCATCACCACGTTTTTCCCCAACTGGATGCCGAATTTCGTTCTCCAATCGACGTAGGCCTAAATTACAAAATAAAGGATAAGAATCGATAAACCGTAACATAAAGATGCAAATTGAAGACTAAGCATGGATTTAGGTACCACAGTTTTCCTGAACAGTACGAAACTACCGACAATTTCCGATATTGCGTTCTTCAAAAAATTGAGGAAATGGGCTGGCATTTAAAGATATAAGATAAAAGTTTTGAAAGACACGAGTGAAAAGAAAATAACTTTCCGAAGGTTTAAATTTGGAAATAAATCTGTGCAGTAGATAATAACGTTTACCGTAACCTTATTAATGATAAACAGATAATAATTCTCATTTCTCTAAAAATGAATTTATCCTACAATACAGACCTGTTCAGCAAGTGATTGCAATGGAGTCACGAAAACGCACTTGCTGTCTGGATTCTGTGAAAGCATATGTAAGATAGCAAATTCAGCACAGATTGTTTTACCACTGCCTGTTGGTGCTCCAATGAAAACATTATCTTCTGAGTTGTACAACGCATTGAACACTGGAAAATTAAACAAGGTCGAGCATAAGACAGTGAATACAATTTCAGCATTACCTATCCATAGATAAAAACAGGTGTACATATTTCTCCAAAATGGGGAATGTTCCCAGAATTTGTTCTATCCAGATATTATTGATTATATGTTAAGTATCTTTGTTCAATACATCCAACAAACAAGCAATCTCCTCAGCTCTTAGAATATTTTATGCTCAAATTTTCGCAGCCCCTTCCCCTTTTCGTCTATATACTTTGTATCAACGGCTCTTCTCTTGCTAGTAATATCCTATGATTTCCATGAGTCATCGATTCTTCAAATATTAGGATGCATTATACAGAATTACAGAATGAATTTTTATGCCCTGGAAAAACAAACTTTAAACAATACGCAGAAAACAAGTAAACAGGAAACAAAAGTAAAACTGTGATAAGGCAAGGCCTAAATTTTACAAATAAAAACATAGAAAGAATGTGACATACAAATATCTGCAGATACCCTCTTGCGCAAAGAAATTTAGCCAGTGAATCTTATTTCAAGCTAACGGACGATTGCACCAAAGATACCATCAGGGAAGCTTTTACTATGATCCTTGCGTCTTAGATAATTTCAATTGATTCGATTAGGTGATTCGCTGTGGAATGGAAAGGACCATTAGAAATTCCCTGATGTCATCATTAGCACAATCATCCATCACGTGCAAATCAATCATAGCTTGGAAAATAGCTAAGCTTACCTTGTGTTTGTATTGGGTTGAAATACGGAAACTTGTCAGCATATAGAGCCTCAAAATCTGGTCGACGCAAAGCAGAAACAGGCAACGGTTGCAGATCAAGAAGTTCTGTGGGAGGAGGATTCTTCTCTGGTAAAAGCAAGTAACGGAATGATACTGGCAGCTGAGTTTCAGAATCTGAAATTTAAGAAATGTTATATAAATATTCAGGTAAAAATTAGGCATTTTCCTATAGGTCAAATACAGTTTTACATCAGTGCACAAAAAATAGATGCATTGAGCCTTTTTGACAAGGTTATCACACACATACTTGCATGTATACTGAACAAAGCTTCAAAATCTCGACCTGGGTATTAATGGACTGTGTTAGAGAGTTTAGAATGAGAGCAAACAGTTTCAGCAAACCTATTGAAAGTAAAGGGCACGTTCAATAAAATACAGCCCTAATCCAATGGCCTATAAAATGATTTAATTCCTAGTAGGGCAGTTTGCTGAGCGAAAAATAAATTAAATAGAAAGGAAATTAGGATTTGGCTATAATAACTGTCATTTATTGACACAAAGTCTTACACTCACACTAAAATCCTAACTAATATTCAGATCAAAGAATAGTGTGACAATTTTCGGGGGCATGACACTAATATTGAAACGAACATCAATGCACCTTCAACTTTGAGTGAAAATTATGACTCATATAGACGTTTACTTTCGCACAACTTTAACTCTGTCAGTAAGACCAAAAGTTGACTTACGTAGCCAACGATCTGAAACAACTCTGATGAAATACTGCGGAGGCAATGGCTCAAAGACAGGGACAAAGAACTTGACCACGTGTTCATCTTGGGAATATTTGGCTTTCAATAGGAAATATTCATGATGCAAGATCGCTTCACTGTCGACATCCTCAACAAATATCCAAAAGGCTTCTGCGTTTCCATGAATCTTGTCATCCCATTGAAAATCAGGCATGACTGTCAGTTCAACATGCAACGTCGACCTAAAAGCAAACGGTTTCGATCAATACTATGTATTATAAATTGATTTCTCTACAAATACAAGAAACCTAACATTCTTCATAAAATTTTTATAACATTCTTGAAAAGTTTCTGTCAAGCTTCTAAAAACGGTCAACACATTGCATACCAGCACGATTATTCAAAGGCCTAAAAACTGCAAATTTCTGAAGGCTTTGGAATTAATCGACCGCCGACTGTGTACCATATTCCAATCGGCACAACATTGGGGTTTTCGAGTGATCTTTAAGCCATTCTGGGACTCAGCTTAGTGCTAAAACAAAGCTAAGATTATACATTTCCAAAATGATTTGTTCAGGGCTAGTATTCTTTATTAGACAACTGTTCAACAATTACTGCAGAAGTAAAGAGCGTTATACCCATTGAGAACTCAGCGATTAATAACATACATTTTCTTTTGGAGAAAAGTTTCTCCACAGAACGCTGGCACAAGAAGAAACAAATCCTTGCTCTCTCTAAGTTTGAAATAGACAGAGGCATACCTTGTGATTGGCTGTATATGAGTCGCTAATTCCATCTTTGGAAACTGATGCACAAATTTGTGAACGACTCTACCCATTTTCGGTGCATGAATGAGTTCTCCTATTTCGTTGTGACCAAGATCGTAGAATCTTTCCCAAGGGAAATCTTTCTTCTCTATTTTCTTGATGACCTCCATCGGTATCTTCTTGAATTGTCGCAAAGGTGTCATTGATAACCACCTGAAGTGTAAATTTAGATTGTAACTTCATCATTATGTAATAATTAGGCAGTGTTAGTCGGGAACCTTGGATGATACTTGTGTCGCCTATAAATATATCTTATTCCCTGTGATAACACTTTGTTCGCCTGTAAGAAGTTGGCATGGGGCAAACCCTTTGCTCAAGGCTGTGAATTGGAGAATAGAGGGAATTTGAGGGCGCTCCGTAGTAACACTCCGAAATTAAATACTAACCGTTTGAAACGGTATACACGAATAGTAATGGGGAGGAATTCGAGGGTTCTCCGAGTGTAAATTTAATCTCAGATTCTTGACTAACAACTCTTTGTCGTCTAGGGCCTAAAACCAGTTTCATTTGCCCATATAAAACGTGCGTTTGTTTTCTAATAACCTGTCTAGGAATGTAATATAACTACAACTTCCCTGGAATGAAATCGAGTCAAATGAAATGAAAACAATGTGGAGAAAGTCACTATTCTGGTTCATGTTAAAAAATACGTACATTCTCTTGTCGATCATCTTGCAAAGATTAAGAGCTCGATCCGTGAGTTGAGCCCATCCTCTGTGTAAGACAATTTCAAAGATAGCTCGCATCAGTCGTCCAGCAGACTATAAGAGAAATCATTAAAACCATTATCAAAAAGATGACTCGAACAAGCTGGACAACATTTCGGCCCGATCAATATTGCTTTCAAAAGACAAACCACGTCTGAACATAACGAACGATAATTTCTATCATAAGAATACTCACAAATACAAACAAATAACAGTTTAAATAATTGTCCTTTGAACAGAGTTTTATTTTGTACGACGTTTCGGGCTTAAACCCATTGTGAACCTATTATTTTGACTAGATAGCAGGTTTAGGCCCGAAACGTCGTACAAAATAAAACTCTGTTCAAAGCACAATTATTTATACTGTTACTTGTTTGTATTTAAAGAAACATTGTGCAACACGCATACAAGAAGATTGTTTGTGCATTTAGAATACTTACAACACCATAGAAAATAAAAATTAAAAGTACTAGGCTGTGCCATTGTCACAAGCATTAGGTAAACCCTACGAAGTTGGGATTTGTTTATAAGATTATCTTTGTTACTTAGTCTTCCAAAACCGTTTATAGTAGTTTGAAGAAAATAAATTCAAAAAGATGTCAGTTCTCTTGGATTCCCTCGAAAATCTGACCATCTGAGACCTGTACCATGAGAAATGTGATTACCTGCGTGATGTAAACCATATCTGCCATGAGAGCAAAGCCTTCAAGTTTCAGCTGTGAAATGTAAGCTTGCAACAGAACATTGATCTGAAAAGAAGTAAACATTTGAGATAATTTGATTTACAAACATTTGAGAAAGAGCTTTTGCAGGAAATGGAGCATATTTCCAGCATTGGCTAAATAATACAACGCTTTTTATACACTTGCTAAAACTGCGCTGTTCAAAGGCAACAACGTCAATCAATAATGAGTAACTTAACAAACTTCTGAAATGGATAAAATGAATACCTTTGCAGTTGGTTCTTCGATGCTTTCCTTGATTGGAATTGGCACACGTTCAAGCAACTGTTGAAGTTCCAGCTTCTCTTCCTATGTGAAAATGGTCATAATAAATCGATATTTCAAGGCAAAACAATTGTACCTGTAAGGCTACATTCTTGTAAGTCTTGGTCTGTTCTTTGTTTGTTTGTTTGTTTATTTGTAATTTTATTTGAATTCGAATATCTACAAAATAGCTAACAATATATACATTAAATATACACACGTAAACTAATCAAAATCGAATATACAGTATTAATAAAACAAAATAAATATTTTTCTAAATTATATAGTAAGGCTGTAAGGCACTTGCAGGCACTAGATGTGCAATTGGGGCCGTCCCATTGTTTCATTAAAATCTTAAAACTTCTCAAATTTTCTGCTGATTTTAGTTCGTTTGGTAGGCCATTCCAGATCTGCGGTCCTACGGACTTGAGACTCCTGGACCCAAACGTAGCTTGATTGGGCCTAACATGGACTAAGTGATTTGGATTTCTCAACGAATAAATTGAAGAACGTAATTCAAAAAGGCTCTGCATCTTTGCGTCAATAGTGATCATAGGATACAGTAACCACTGAGGCTATTTTGAAAAGATTTGTCTTATCAAATAATAATGTGTGAAACAAATGCNACCGTACACTTTGCACTGCAGAAGAGGGGATTCCCTAGATTTCCCTGTTGCCAAGGCTGTCAGAATGGGCCGCGCTCTCCTCAGTCTCTTTCTCCAAATTGTGAAATGGTCTATTGTGAATAGCTGAAATATTTACCCCATTATCTTCTTCAATAAGATGTGCTTCATCAAGGACAAACAATGAGACATTTTGAACATTTTTACGTTGTTTCCATCTTCTTGACAACACGTCCCACTTGTCAGGAGTGCTGATAACAATGTTTCCCTGTTGAAAAAGCGGAGATATCAATATAACATATAACATATAATCCATATACCAGTGAATTCAGCATATAAAGCCTTAATCAGAAGCTCTTCACGAATGTTCAAGGAGTAAGCACTTTACGCAAGATAATATCCTCCGGTGTGGCCAGGAGCCCTAAAATCAGGTGAATTGATCGTGTTTTAAAGTGCGGTAAATTCATAATTTGCAAAAGTTGTAAGTTTGTCTTACCTTGGCTAATAATTTCAAATCAGCACTGGTTTCGCCCGTTAGCATCACTACGTTCTTTCCCAACTGGATTCCGAATTTCGTTCTCCAATCGACATAGGCCTAAATCATGAAACGAACAACGTAAAATAATAAACCTGTTTGAAAATCATAGCTCGGAGATGATTACAGGAAGTAAACAATTGCAAAACTTAAACAGCCATTGTCACCCAGGATCCTTTGCGGGCACGCTGAAATTTCAGACTGTCTGAAAATCAAATTTGGAAATTCCAGCGTGCCTGCAAAGGACCATGGGTGACAATGGCTCTTTAAACTCAACTCAGATATTTTTGATAATTATGAATATAAAGCCATTTTAATCGCCATAGTATCTTCCACAGCTTTCAAGTTATTCGCTTTTGTGTAACTTAACCAATTGACGAAAAGTCTTTGGAAAAAATATCTAAATGCAAATTAATCTCTTTATTGATTTNGAAATTTTGGAGCAAAACATATAAAAAGATAGTCCAGTTGAAGAGAAATCTATGGATAGTGCGATTGCAAACTGAGTTTTGCACTCTCATTATTCTGCAAAATGTTTGTTCGTCTTCAATTTCTTGCCAAAATCGAAAGAGTTCCTTTTGACGACAGAGAGAAAACTAGGTATTAGAGAAGTAGAACAGTATAGAACGTTCATGGCGTTCATGGTAACCCTTCTTGGAAGTGCAGAAGGAAATGAATGAATAAGCGAATGAATGAGTGAGTGAGTGAATGAATGAATGAATAATCCTACTTATTAAAATTAAAATGCCAGCAAACCAACCTGAAATGCTCCACTTTTCCTGTCATATTTGATCATACCATTTTTGTCAAGTATGGTCGCAGCACTGTGGATCAAGTCATATCGACGCTACAAAAAAATCAAAATGTACACAAAAGTGCGTATAAGTACATTTCGTAAGTGTTGTAATTAGCAATCTATACTGTAACTTTTTATAAGGAATATTCAAAGCACCAGTTATAATATGAAAAGTCTAACCTGCTCAAGTACGGGATCCGCTTTTATTTCATCGTGAGATATCCCATATATTGTAGGATTTCGCAGCATTCTGATGTATAAATACGTGTAACCTGTGAAGAACGAGAATCGATCATTTTTCAGAAGATAGACCTTTCCGATTGACAGTTTGGCATCAAATGCCATGACGAAAGTAAAGGGGAACGGTGTGTCTTTTGCCGACAGAATTTGAAAACGGTAGATCTTAAAAGCGAAACTCTAACCGGCACATTTTGAAAACGGCAGCGAGTTATCACTCGGAAACAACAGGGACAGAGTTTGTAAGACAATAGCATGAGTTGCTATTGTTGACACCTGAATTCAAAGGGATTAGCGATTGCAGACAAAGGAAATTCTCTCAACCAGTAATTCAAAACAAACAAAGCCGCAAAAGTTTCTCTGAAACCTAGGTTGCTAGCGTGATTGTTGTGCATTCTAGAAATTGTTTTTAAGAGCAAACATGAGCATATATCGAAAGAAGGAGGATATATCTACACATCTACCTCGGGCATTTTATTTCTTTGGTTCAGAAGCTAAACATTAAATGCCTTAATTACACCTAAAAACATAAAAGAATTGAACGGCCTCCCAATCGGCTTTTGAACCAAATAAATTAAATGCTTGTAGCAGATGTGTAGATATGTTCTTCTTCTTTCGAAGAGCCAGCTAAAATTTAAACTATCTAGCGTATACACTATAACTGTAAAATCAAAGTAGTCTTACCAAGCCAATGCGCAGCCTCTTTCACATTATGAATAGTACCAAGGACCACTTCAGCATTCAAATTGTCTGTTAATTTTGCTATGAACTGACTTTCAATTGGTAGTTGTTGATTTAGCAATGACAAATAATACTGCAGTTCATTGTGAGTTGTAAGTAAAATGCCTTGTCCTTTTGTGTCATACTGCGGTCTACCAGCACGTCCAAACATCTGAAGCACATCCAAAGCACCGAGTTCAACCCATCGACCTTTTTCAGGATTGTACACCTGGTGGTTCAAAAATTATAATAATAGTAATAATTTCTATACAGTAAAAACCCGCACATAAGATACTTCATCTGTCAAGAACCTACAGCCTGAAATAATATATTTTGTACCCAATAAATAAGAACCATTTCAGGCTGATATCTAAACTAGGTTCTTAATAAAGGGTTTTGTTCATTCATTGGGAAATAAATGCAACATGCCAATCAACCTCTTTCGTGAACTCCAAAACATTTCTTACAGAACTGTGATAGGCAGGGCCTGCAGGGGTAAACTGGGTAAGATTGGGTAGAAATGGATAGGGTCAAGAGTGCAAATAAGTTCAAATGGCTAAGATTTAGATTCACATATTTTCCTATATTAAGTACCTACACCCTGATTACTAGATGTGCCTAAACAGGCTGAGTTCAAAATCTTAGGCTCTTATGTGCGGGTTTTTACTGTATTCTAGGTTGGCTCTCGTCTAGCTAATGCTAATTAACGCCAACCAAAAGTTTCATCATTTCATGCAGCTCCATCACGCGCTCAAAACTACAGCCCCTCAGCTCAGCTGAGCAATGATTTGCTTTTGACTGGTTTTTTATTGTACAACTATAATTTGAAAACAACAAGTTATTGCAAGATACTTTGGCATTTGTAGTGAGGGAGGACACGCGGTTACCGAGTCCACACTACAAATGGAGTGGGACCTGAACCCGGAGAAAACCCGAAACTGAACCCAGTTTGATTGGTTCTTTATCGGTCTGTGCAAGTTATATTGTTGACGCCCAATTGGACCGGCCTAGCCTCCCATCACGTGATGGATTTCAGGAGAAATATTTCGCTTTTCGCACAAATTTCATCAAGTGGAATATTGGCTTTATTCAGCATCATTTTAATCTTTAGAACCACTCGAAAAATGCTAAACAATCATAAAAAATGTTAAACAATAATTGTTCAGCAAACTGAATACAAAATAAAGCAAATAGTTGAGCAAAGAGCAATCTTTACCTGCGTTCCTTTAATGATGACAGTATGTGCAGGAAGATTGACACCCCATGCCAAAGTAGCAGTTGAAAGAAGAACTTGAATATGCCTATCTGCAAATAAATCCTCAACCAATGCTCTGTCTACCCTTGACATTCCAGCATGATGAATTGCGAAACCATATGGTAGTAAATCTTTCAATTCCAAGTTTTTGACTTGATCAGCTTCAGTTCTATAAATAACGAGAAAAACATTTGCATAAAATCCTGAAGCACAGGAGAGATACAAAAAAGATAGCATTAGTTTAGCTCTAGTTTTGCTTCATGAACTTAAAAAAAAATAAAACATCTATGTAAGAAATCGGGAGAGATACAAATACAGTCACGATTTTATTTTTTATTATTCAATCAAATTTAGGATTTGGTTAGTCTCGTCAAGATCCATTGAACACTGACGTTCATCGAGCATGTAGCATGCCAGCTTTGATTCAAAAATTGAGATGGTCAAAATTGGTCTTCGCATTTTCAGGTCATGTGCGAATTTATGAATTTTTAACCTTTTAATTCATGTGCAAATTTATGAATTTTTAACCTTGCATTAGGGTGTTCTTGACCTTGTATTCGGGTGTATTTCTAGGAATGAAATTGACTTGAATTGAATGAAGATCTTTCCATCATTCCTTCACTTTCAAACAGGACTAAACTCCTTGGTAGAATTTGCTAAAAAATGAATATCCATTTCTTCACCTTTGGTAAACAGGTTTCACTAATTCATAGAATCTTACCTCATTGAAAAACGTTCCAATTTCTAGGCTTCAAAAAGCGTTCTTATGGTAAACAGAAAATGACGTTATGGTGTTTACGTTCGGTCGTTAGAAGCTCTCAGTTCCTTGAGGAAAACAGTAATTTTACGTTTCCAGTAAATAAATACATCTACTTGCCCCCCCCCCCCCTTACAGACTGGCTTTACTAAACAGCTCACCTTAGCACCTCGGTACTAGCAGAATCTTCACGTAAGAATTGACCAAGAGTGTCCCTTTCAAGACAGAGATCTCGTAATGCTCTCGCTGTTTTCCCAGTTTCTTTTCGTGAATGTACAAATACAAGTACTTGATTCTTTCCTGCATTGTCCATCACTTTGTCATAAACAACATCATTCATAACCTGAAACAAACATCGTTATAAATTAGGAGATCGTCATACAATTTAGAATAGGTACATTAGGGTCCAAAAGTCTGAGTAAACTACCAACATTATTTCTTTGTTTTATCATTCATCAGAAACCAACAAGGAATTCGTTTTAATGTAGTATTTGGTAGTCAAGATAATTTTATGTTGTGTCATGAATAATCCACACAAACGAAAAAAAATGTTTTTTCCAGAAGGAACAGTAAGCCAATGGTTTTTTTATCAATTATAAAAACCAAAAAAATATAGGAAGTTGATTCAGAATTTTGGACCCCATTGTATGCTCTAACCTAGCCAAAACTCCTTGGTACACAAAGGCAGCAGCTCAAGGCCTGATAACGTGCCTAAATAATCGAGAATAGACATAGAAATAGAACTAAATGCTTGAGAAAATTGGAGGTTGGCACCATGAAAGCTAACATTTTGCTGAAAATGGCTAGAAACATACCACATTCACTTCTGTCCGAGGATAAAAAGGAGGAAAGGAAATCGGATTAAGAATATGTTTTCAGACAGTGTCCAGCGACAAATGCTCGACGAAACAGGCTTTGGTTATTCAACATTGCTCTTTATTGCAGCTATCAACTCGTTTCTCTCCTTCAGGGTTTCAGGTTAATTCGTTGTTTCTCTTGCAGGACTTAACAGTTTTCTCCTTAGTTACAGGTTAACTTGGTTGTTATTCTTTTTTCAGGAGTTGACAGTTTCTTTCCACAGAATACAGTGTCTAATGTCGCGTTTGTTGGTTCATTACGATGATGAGTCCATTATTTAACGCCATTTCTAACTGTTTCAAATCTGTAACATTTTGCGGACAACCGATATTTTCAAATTACTGACCTGGAATCTTTTGATTGCTTTTTTCTCAGTCACACCAACATACTGTTGCTCCAGTGGCACTGGCCTGAAGCTGTTATCAAAATAAAACAGACCTTTCGCCGCATCAACACGTAAAAACGTCGCAACATCCTCGTAATTTGGCAGCGTTGCACTGAGACCAATCAAGCGCACTAGCTCTTGTGTACTTTCGATTTGTCGAATCGTCCTTGCGACTACGGTTTCGAGGACTGGACCTCTGTCGTCATGAAGGAGATGAATTTCGTCAATGATTATCAATCGAACTAACTGAGTGTATGTGCGCTCCCCCGCCTTCCTGGTGATAATGTCCCATTTCTCGGGGGTACACACGATAACCTGTGTCCCATCAATCTGTTCTTTGTTCAGCTGATGATCTCCTGTTAGTTCTGATACTGTTATTCCGTATGAGCTCAGCCGCTGCAAAATGAAAACAACAAAAATAAAATTGGAGTTATCTCACGAAAGACAAAAATTTTATTTATTTTTTTACATTCCAATAAAAACTTACAAAACGAATTACTAATTACACTACTTACAAAATACTATACCCTGCTACTAAAACAATGCCTTTAGGAGCGAGAAACAATGACTACCCTATGGCAACATAAAACAGTAAATACGAACATAACACTGTACGTAACTTCTCGGGAAAGAAAAAAATGGCACTTACTAAAAATGGTGGTTGTGTGATTTAAGGATTGGCTAATCAAACCGGCCAGTTTTATGGATAAATAATAGAGTTAAAAGAAGTATAATTTTATCAAGATCATCTGGAAGATCGCTATCAACATACAATAAAATCTTTAGTAGAACATCATTTGAAAGACTGGTGAATCCATGTGGTCGTAATAAAGAGGAAACTCCAGCGAGAATATCTCTTCGTAATACTTCAAAGGAAGGGCAGAGCAACAAAACAAAATTGATGTGTTTCACAATAGTTTGCTGCTTTTCACAGCATACAGGCATAGGCCTTGTGCACAATAACATGGTTTTCCAGTCTGAGAATTCATGCTAAGAAAATGTATAGTCTTTCATATTACTTTCTATCATAATGTGAAGGATTCTTGTCATGTTAAAGGCACACTGTCGTGGCACTGATTGGATGGATAAGAAAATATAAAAGAATAGAATTAGGCAGGCTTCAGTAGTTTCGCTGTATACTAAAATTCACG
>REGL01001681.1:36182-46640 GCA_004194395.1 Aurelia aurita complex sp. Pacific
TGGGAATTAGAGGAATAAATTTTAGGGTTATTTTTGATAAATATTAAAATATCCTTCAAACCTCTTCTTCGTCCTCATCAAATTGCACAGCAACACCATAATTCTCATCAATCATGTCCTCTAAGAAAGATATTACAGTGATCAAGGTATTAACAAAACAGGAGAGTCTGGTGACCTAAGAATTGGGTAGAGATTCCAACCAAAGGGCATTTAGATCAAATTAGCTATCTATGTTATTATAGGATATCAAAACTGCCAGAACTTGATGCATATAAAATAAAATGTACCTGACTTAAATCATCATGATTGAGATGATACAACATTTTAAATTGACAGAAATGAAGGCAAAATGGTAAGGAAGATTGTTAGAACTCACCATCTCCCCCTACATCTTTTTCAACTGCATAATCAGTGATCTTTTTTCCTAAATTGACAAGCAATGCAAATCTTTCATCCGGCATATCTCCAAGCAATGCAGATATCTCCTTCTTTTTATCTTTATCCTGAAAGAAAAGAAGAGAATCAGGTACCAATGTCAAGCATTCATCATAACTTATCAAAACCATCATTTCATTCAAAAACTAAAGGTTTCAGTTAATATACCTTGCAATGTCAATGAACTCAAGTTTACATTGAACGCAAAAAATTCTGATTAACAATTTTTGGATTCTTTTCACAAAATTTCAGATTTATTTTATAGAAACCTCATATGCGAAAAAGCCTACTTAGAGGGAGTACAAAGACCAGCATGCTTTGCGTGAAGACAGCGATATTTTCTTCAAAGCTTCAAGAATAACTGACTGCATGAAATTTACCAAAACAAAAACAAACGATGGCAAAAGCTGCTTGTCTTTGCGCTCCCTTTAAATCTTACATTGCTTGTTTTACAGCAAGAATGTTATTCAAGTTTACAAATCTAAAATTTCAATCAAAATTTTGTTAAATGAGCCATCAACATCAAACATTATAGATGTATTGACATTTCAGTGTTTGTTGTTCATAGGAAATTGAAATTGGGGCTTCCTAGTTTTAATTGGGAAGAATCAATCATACATCTAATGTATCTCACATTGCGATGTGAAAGAAACTGAAAACAACTTGCAATGATCCAAAGAAAGGATAGAAAATTAAAAAAGGAGTCTTTCTAACCTTGAGTTTGTCATCTTTTAGTGCTAACAATACTTCATCTGCTGCACCACAAAGAATGTCTCTTGGCTGAAAACAGAAACGAGATATGAATTGGACTCAACTAATGCTTGGAGATGTTTCTTACATAAAACTACTGTTTTCAAAGAAGTCCCTGGTCTTTCTGAAGCTAAGATTACAGCTTTATCCTTGACGCTATTACACAAAATGCATTTCAACAAATATCAAACAAATTCCAGCAGATTTGATAATTTATCAACATTTCACGATTTCAAACTTGGCAGGAGTATAATTTTAAACTAATCAGGTCAGTACAAATTTTGGATATGCTAGCACAATCTAGAAACCTGTGTCATGGATATATTTATCACTGATAAAACAAACATATTAATAAGGACTTTGTTCACACTTAAAAAAATCCTTTATGGGCTACAAATATATTCATTGTGTCATATCCTCAACTCAACACTATACTGTAGGTGCCTCAGCCCAGTCTAACTGTCCTAAGTCATTGTACTCAAGTTTTTGGGATAAATGCCATGCAATGCAACTGTCAGAAACAACCTATAAAACCATACAAAATGATCTTAAAATCCTTGTAGAAATATGTTATTCTTTCATCTTTAGAATAATCAATGTAGCTAGAGAAATTTTGCAAGCTCTTTGGAAGCCCAGGCCCTTGAACTTTCACCTCCTCAAGCCCCCCTCTTGACGCTCCTGATGCTATGTTTAGTGCAGCCTACCTGATCACCAATAGCTGCTTGAATGAAGCTGAGCAACACTTCATAAGTTTGTTTTGTCTCTCTTGTCTTCGGATGATAGTAAATACCAGCAATATCTTCTTGTTCACCAGAAAGAAGGGTTGATGCTCGGATCTTGGAGAAAGTGTCATCTGAATCCATTTTTTTCTGCTTCCTAAGACAGCAATTTGAAAAAAGGATTAAGATTATGCAAAGTTTTGCAATGGTTTGAATGATATAAGCCAAATAGTGCTGAGCCTAAGGTATTAGGGAAACATAACTCCAAGAATCTTGTGGATTTTTGTCAACAAACCCAAAAAAGTTTCAAAAATCCCAACAATTAACAATCTGGAAATCTCAAAAATCTTTGAAAATCTCCCTTGCAACAAATGATCAAATCCTCAAAAAATCTTCTGAAAAGTTTTGAACATCTTAAAAATCTTTCATAGACTCAAAATCTTACAAAATCTTGGAGAAAATAGCTCAAAAATCCTTGGACTCTCGGGGAAGTCTTAAAAAGTCAGTGACAAATCTTGAAGAATTCTTAAAAACCAAAATAAGGTTGAAAAATCCACAAGCTTAAAATCTCACACACTATTCTTTGTTCATATCTAAAATTAGGGTTGAGAACTTAACAAATACCAGTACATAATTTTGGACAACCACCGGTAGCTCAGGCAACAATGTTAAAGGACAACAAGATAGTTAATGCTGTGAATGATGTATGATACTTTTTTCCATTATTTTTCGCCTTCTCCTTGTGAAATTACGTATTCAAATAAGCAATTTGAGCAAAGTGACGTCATATCACTCAAACAAAAACGAGGCTGTGCGATTGTTTTCTCGCCTCTTAATCGCTGCTAGCCTATTTATCATGTACTCATGCACTGAAAATGGTACAAGAACACGATAATGAGGGTTGCAACGATAAAGAGGCGAAAAAACAATCACACAGCCTCGTTTTCGTTTGCGCGATATGTCGTCATTTCGCTCAAATTACTTATTTGAATACATAATTTCACAAGGAGAAGGCGGAAAATAGTGGAAAAAAGTATCATACATCGTTCATAGCAGTATTATCTTGTATTTCATCATCAATCATACCAACCCCGACTTGTCCTTTAAACTTTCTCAACTACTGGATAACAACCGGACTACAAAGGTCATCCATACTTAGCTTTCTTTTCTTTGAGTTCAGGCGGCTGTGCTCTTAGAGCTCTGTCCCCCATCTTTGTGCCTTGCAAGTGGCCAACAAGGGACACAACTTCACCAGTTGCTTCATTTCTCCCTCTTCTTTCAATCAAAGAAAGATCAGCTTGAAGGACAAGATTTGATGTCTAAACAGAAAAAAGCAGCCAAAGTAATTCCGTGAATAAGAATTCAGTGAAACTTGGGAGATTAAAAATCATTGTTTTTCTGTTGCTCTTCAAATGAAACTTGATTGACAAACTGTTCAATAACTTTTCTTCAGTTTAAAGGAACATGGAACATGAAAGAACTTCTTCAGTTTCATTTGATTGCAATGTCAATTTTTAACAGCCAATTATCAGGCATATTTTCCACTATTTCCTTTAAACCCAGATTGGAAAGTTTGTATAGCGTGCACAATATCTTGGCAAGCACAGTAGCTTCTGCCCCACCCGCTTCAAGCCCCACCACTTGATCGCAATGACAAGGACTCAATTAGGCCTATTCTACTTCTGCGATCCCAGCACTTGGCGCTAAAATCCGAAACTTCACCGTCACTTCTGTAGTTTTCAATCTGAACCATGCAGTTGGCAATAAACAAAGAAAGCATCTATTGTTTTAACCTGTTGTTCTCAACTGTGGAAACGGCAAAATTTCCAAAAAAAATCTTACTTAGAAAGAAGGGCTAGTGCTATGCTAGGCCATCTCAATTTGCAGACGCAGCAAACTTTCTAGTCTGGTTTGAAAGTTTGAAACCTTCTAATTCTATGAATTTACACAATTTACACCCAAAAATATTTCTGGGAACTACACCAGGTTCCAAACATTTTCCACCTCTGAACAATAAATTCTTTGCGTGGAAGAAAAGTTCTCCCAGAGATCATATCAATCCGCATAATTCGAATCCAGGTATCTTGCCAACCATTAATACGATAACGCACAAACAAAAGGAGAAGTTTGGCATGACATATTTTTTGAATTGATGATACATACCGCTTTGTATTCAAATTGAGATGATTTTGCTGATTCAACTGCCATCTTTGATACTCAGTAAATCTCAAATGCTTTCTCAGTCATGCAGCAATGGGCCTGTGGGAAATCTACAGCAACAACCACCACCAAAAAATTGGCCTAACTCAAAAAGCTCCTTGTTGTCCCTTGACTTTCTGTTACAATCGCTGAAGGATGGATGGCATCTCCAACTTTCATTGACTTCTTCTTCGATTGTTGAAAACAATACTTACCCTGCAACTACTCCAATATTTAATGTAAACTTTGACAGACAGCGTTATGTTTTGTCCCGCCACTGCAAAGCAGAAAACGTGATGGCCTAATTCCAAACGTTTTGTAAAAGCGCATGCTTAGACCTCTTTTCCAGATTTGGAGAAACGAAAACGAGACAAATATATCAAATGAATTTATCAATTTTAAAGAGGCTTTTTCAACCGGAATGCCTTGCGCGCGTCATTACTTTGCAGTCGCCATTTATGGCAACGAAAAGAGAGCATAAAAGATATACATTCGCAAATCATGCCTGTTGAAAGGGCCCTTTTAATTGTTAAACGTTTTTCGTTATTTGATTGTAGATTCATCGTGGTTTCGCTGCTTGAGACGACTCAGAAATTTTCAGACAACCCAAAACTATCCAAACTATCAGTTCAGCTTCATTGCAACCCAAAAATATCGGCTAAATTTATGCTTAGAAACTAGTAAAAGAACATGAAATATCCCGAAACAATGCAGATAGACTGCTTCTAAGAACCCAGAAATGTCATTTTTTACAATGTTTGATTGCAAAAGATATTATCAACATAATTTCAGTTCGTTTGAACCCAAAAATATCACTTTCGGCAATATTCTAACCCAGAAATATCGGACTTACATCCTCCCCGCATTTGGATGTGGCAAATGTACCCCCTGGGGATATCAGATTCGGTAGAATCCGAAGTATCAGGCATACTGCTCTGCCATGTATTGAAGAACTTTGAACGATAGGAAAAACACAACTTTCAAAACTAAAACTTTTCATTCGCTAAACAATATGAGTTATCAGTTTCCTTAGTTCTCCGTTATTTTATCACTAATTGCAGCACCTTCTTCAGTGTCCTTAGACCCTTGGTTACTCGACAAGTCACGTGCAACTTGACCTACAGCATGCGTAAGGTAATCAGAAAGAGGCT
The DNA here is from genome assembly GCA_004194395.1 of Aurelia aurita complex sp. Pacific. Lineage (NCBI taxonomy): Eukaryota > Metazoa > Cnidaria > Scyphozoa > Semaeostomeae > Ulmaridae > Aurelia > Aurelia aurita complex sp. Pacific. The sequence goes on from REGL01001681.1 coordinate 41,437, forward strand.
TGAAAGGCTGATTACTCGGTGTAAAGAAATTGAAACTTCTCCGTGACAACAGCCTTAAAGCTCGCCAGCCAAATTCACTTTTCTTCACCAGCTTGTACTCCTCCTCAATTCCAGCGTCTGGGCTTGCTTGCTCGATAGCCTCTTCAAAGAAATCTTGCAACGTAGGAAGGAATTTTGTTCTGCTTTCTGCTTTGCATGCTTCTAAGTTATCTGGGCAGATATTCCACAACCGGGTCAGTTCAGAACTGCCTAAATCTAGCCTCTTGCTACGCTCTAATGCAAGCTCATCTCCAATGCTTCGCTTTCGTGTGCGTTTCATGGCCACTTCATCTTGTGTTTTCGCAAAGCTTGGACACCCGTCGTTCTTCCAGTTGATCCAATTCTCCTCTCGTTCAAGAATATGTAGTACAGCTTTGGTAAACTTTTCCCCATCTGGGGGGACTTCAGTAAGGAGATTTGTCACTTTGGTCTTCGTATCGGTTACCCATTGCTGTTGCTGCTCATTTAAAGCTTGGTTTTGCTTCGTGTTTCGGGTAAGATGCTGAAATAATATAAGGTACTGCACGAGCAGGTGCCGTCTAAAATTTCCATCATTAAGCTGCAAGTTCATCAGATTCTCATTTGTTAAGAACTTCGGGAAATACTGACGAGCAGATTCTTGACCTTTGAGAATATCAGCAAAAGTGATGCTTTCTTGATGTGCAGGGCCTTTCTTCCTGCGTTGAACATATTCCAACTTGTAGCTTGAGAATGTTTTCAGCACCTTTAAAAATAATGTCAGAATGAGCAAACTATTTTCAGTACGACTTGCTTCAGTTCTATTTTCTATTTAATCAATGAATATTTTGACCACTGTGGAGAAGAATGCTGCGACGAGGGCTGCAGAATAAGGACACATTTTGTAACACAATAGCATGAGTTGCTTGGGTTCAAAGAGATTAGCGATCGCTCACAAAGGAAATTCTCTCAAAAAAAGCGCATAGGTTTCTCTGAAACCCAGGTAGCTAGCGCACTCGCTGTGCACTCCAGAAATTGTTTTTGAGAGCAANCGTATCGGTTACCCATTGCTGTTGCTGCTCATTTAAAGCTTGGTTTTGCTTCGTGTTTCGGGTAAGATGCTGAAATAATATAAGGTACTGCACGAGCAGGTGCCGTCTAAAATTTCCATCATTAAGCTGCAAGTTCATCAGATTCTCATTTGTTAAGAACTTCGGGAAATACTGACGAGCAGATTCTTGACCTTTGAGAATATCAGCAAAAGTGATGCTTTCTTGATGTGCAGGGCCTTTCTTCCTGCGTTGAACATATTCCAACTTGTAGCTTGAGAATGTTTTCAGCACCTTTAAAAGTAATGTCAGAATGAGCAAACTATTTTCAGTACGACTTGCTTCAGTTCTACTTCCTGTTTAATCAATGAACATTTTGACCACTGTGGAGAAGAATGCTGCGAGGAGGGCTGCAGAACAAGGACACATTTTGTAACACAATAGCATGAGTTGCTTGGGATCAAAGAGATTAGCGATCGCTGACAAAGGAAATTCTCCCAAAAAAACAGCATAGGTTTCTCTGAAACCCACGTAGCTAGCGCACTCGCTGTGCATTTCAGAAATTGTTTTTGAGAGCAAACACGAGCATAGATCGAAAGAAGAAGGATATATCTATATATCTACCGCGGGCATTTAATTTGTTTGGTTCAGAAGATGAGCAGTGAGTGTTTTAATTACACCTAAAAAATAAGAGAATTGAATCGTCTCCCAATCGGCTTTAGAACCAAACGAATTAAATGCCCAAGTCAGATGCGTAGAAATAGCCTTCTTCTTTTGATCTATGCTCATGTTTGCTCTTAAAAACAATTTCTGGAATGCACAACGAGCGCACTAGCTACCTGGGTTTCAGAGAAGCCTTTGCGGTTTCGTTTGTTTCGAATTACTGGTTGAGAGAATTTTCTTTGTCTGCGATCGCTAATCGCTTTGAACTGCAGTGTCAATCAAAAGCAGCTCATGCTATCGTCTTAAAAAATGTGTTCTTGTTGGGTTGCAGTGGTCCCATTTTCCAATTCATAAGGAATACATTTTCATATGGTCCTGCCAAAATAGTATTTTCATGCCAAACTACTGGGTGAGCCAGAAAAATATTCCCACTTTTAATTCATAGTAGCACCAAGAATACTAGACGGATTTGAATTCTAGTTAAAAGCCGAAACATTGAACTATTTCTGCAATTTTCGATGCGTCTTTATGAGCACTAAAAATATAGGTAGGTTAATTCGACTTTACAAAACCTATTGGTTGCGATTGCGAAATGCCTTTATAAAAGTGTAAAGAATCTCCATAAACTGACAAAAAGATGGTCAAACATTACAAAATAATTCAATCTCTCAGCAGTCAAGTAGAATAAAATTCATTCCAATCCATCAAGTACTCTCAGCGCTATCAACCTTTAAAAAATGGGAACTTCTTCTGGTTTGCCCTGTATGGAATGGTATCCCAACTTTTATCAAGATGCCAGAATCTTCAAATCAAAACTAAAGGAAATTGTTTCAGGGACGAAGCCAGTGGGGGGGCTGGGGGGTGGAGCGCCCCCCCCCAGCAGGCCATTTGTCGGAAATTTTACTCCACCTGTCGGATTTTTCTTGTTGTTACAGGCCCACATTTATCAGATTTTACTGGGACAATGATGCATAGAACATGAATTTATTGTCTTTCGAGGATAAAATTTGACATGGATTTTGAATCTACAGCATGTTTTCCTTCTTATTGACCAATTTTGAAGGCTGCAACGTTGAAACTACAAAATAATTCCAAAATCTAGTTATTAAAGGAGCACATCAGTCCTTTGGTGCATGTTTTAACGTATGTTCCTAAAATTAGGGTTGTTGCTGTTGTTGTTGTTGATTTTAGAGCGTCGGAAAATTTTGGTTCTTTGCCCCCCTAAGAATTAAGGCTGGTATTGGGCCTGATTTCTTTTCAACAGATATGATCTTTAATGATTCACTAACATGGTTATGCAGAGGAAACTTGCTGTGTTTGTTCTTTGTCTCTGCATGAAGGGTTTTTATTCAATACACGCTCATTACAAGCTATTCTGCTTGTGTTTTTAGCAACAATTTATTCTTTAGTTGTAGCTTTGTTTTAGATTGGGGGGGGGGGCTCTCTCTTGATTAGTCTACCTAATAAAGCATGTGAATTTGCTAGCACAGTGATAACTGCAACAACAAAGGAACAAAAAGAAGTGATCATCATCACATCTTGATTGAATGAAAAAATACCCTTGCTGTGAATCCATACTGAAATTCGTACAGCAAAATGCTTAACACAGTGCTGTAAGGATTTTCATCTGGCTTAGTTTCAAATTACACTTTCATAGGGGGACAACAATTAGAACAGATAGCCATTAACATTTGTATAGATAGGCATGTCCCATGGGAATACATACAAATCTTCATTCATATGAATATAAAGATGAATACAGCTTCATCAGCAGAGCACTTAGCATTGAGGTTGCTGATTTAACTACGTAGATGAATATTCATCATGTGTCATGTAAACGGGGTCTAAATGTCTTTTTGGATTGGATAGCTTGAAAGGAACTTTAGTTACTTTATGACCATGTGCTCTTTTGATAACTTTAATATTTTCTGAATTACATTGCTTTCTGTTTTCAAAAACAATTTGAGGAGAGCTTTGCAAATATAAAAAAGATTGTAGCCTTCAAATTGATGGAGGAAAATGGGAGAATTATCGTAAACTTAAATTTATTGTCTGGGAAGATAAAATCTGTGCCGACCAAAAGCCAAGTGAAAGTTTGCATAACTTAAGTTGGATTTTTGCCCAAATATGACTGATTTTTATCAATTTTAAAAAATTGATGGTATTTTATAACCTCTAAACTAATTGAAAAATAGAAGATGCTGTAGCTCTAAATTATCAAAAGATATTAAAATTGCACACAGTAAAATTATTAAAGTACCTAGCATTCCTTTCAAGCCATTCAATCAAAAGATAGATGTTCTCGCCATTTACACCCAGATTAGAAAATTCAACATGCATGGGGATTAATCCTCAGTACACTTGTAATTTCACTGTGATTCTAAGTGTGAATGAAGAAGAAATCCTCCAAACAACCTGCAAACTTTCCAGTCTGGGTTTTCAAGAGTCTTTTAAAGATCTGGTGCCTTTACTCACTTGTGCAATTGGTTATGGTAGCTTAGTTAATCTTTTATATGAAGAATGTATGCTGTGGAATTTTAAAACTAAAACTGAACTGAACTTTCATATACAAATAAAATCAATTTCACACCTTCACACACATGGAACAAGGTCACTAGCAATTCACACACAAATTATTGGGGGTGTGGGTCTAAGAGCAGGTTTCTTTTCTCACCTGAGCTGTATTGACTTTCAAGTTACGCCAACCAATGGCTGTATAGCACTTAGCTGGATTGCTGAAGAACTCTTGAAGTGACCATAATTTTGTGTAAAGATCAAAGTCGACAGGGTTAGCCGAGGGCAGTTCTCCTTCTTCTGTTTCCATGTTATCATTGCCCGTTCCTCCATCACTCACACCATTGTCATTAGTTTGTCGTTTGAAAATTGTGACATTCTCAGTATTGAAATGACTCATCAGATTCAATGCGGACTTCTCTTCAAGGGGGAAGAGCCTGGCAAGGAACAGCTGAATACGGCCACAGAAAATCGTATTCTGTGATTTTGACAGTCTCCTGAGAATATCATTGCACATCCTAAGCAAATGATTTTTACAAGGAGTGAAAAATGTTTCCGATGTCCACATTGGCACACTTTCCTCCACAAAATTAAACAGATCACCACATCTATCGATCGTTAAAGTCTCAAAAATATCAGCAAGGAGTAGCACTGGTGTACTGCTAGTGCATAAATTGTTCTTAGCACAAGAGATGGCGAATTTAACCAATGAAATTCCATGGCCTAAGTTGTTGTCATCATTCGAAGAAAGCACCAAGTTTAGCAGGCATTCTTTAAACGCCTGGTCACAGCATGCTTTCTTATCAAGGTCAGATCCATGAGGCAAGCTGTAAAAAGCATTTTCAATCGTCTTCGTTGCAGGGTCGCTCTCTCGATCTTCGATACAAGTACAAAATATGGTCTTGCACGATGTGAAGCTGAATACTTCGTCCGCCATTTTGTCGCGCGTGTATACGAAAGGGGGAATGGACCGAGCATAGA
>REGL01001681.1:50359-63343 GCA_004194395.1 Aurelia aurita complex sp. Pacific
CATTGCCACAGAATCGTCATACATTCTCAAGTTCATACAGAGGACCTCGTTCGAGAAACATTCTATTATGATTCTCTCCAAGTAAGAGACTTTAGTTAAGAAGCTTTTTGCATCTTGGCATACTCTTATAATTGGAATTTGGGTACTCAGTGGTATCAACTGGCGACAAGGCAGTCGGGATGCCAAATTGTGCCATGATTTTCCAAATTATATGCATTTTGCTGGTAACCATGGAAGTCAACTCAGGTGAGCTATCCTTATGTCATCAAATATCACATGTTACATATTTAGGTGATAATATTAAAGTTCTGTACTCGAGACAACAGGGGGCTTTTGCAAGAAGTTCAGAGATCCTAAACTGGTGAGGTAAGACAAAAAATCAATTTAGTTTCTTTTAGATATTTAAATATCAAGTTCTGTTCTTATTGTAAGGACCCTAGACTAGACAAGAAGCTTTTTCTAGGGCACGTATGACATTATTAAATTCAAGCAACATTGGTATACGAATAAAGAACGATGGATGAAGCATGCATCTTCATAGTGATTTCACCAGGTAACTAACGCATACCTACCCACATGTTTCAGGGGTGTAGGAAGCAGGTCCACGCTGAAAGGGTACGGTTTCAAAAGGATGCTTTTTAGAACTGGAGGGGCAATTAAAAACCTTAAAAAGAAGAGAATTGGCACTGTGAGGTTAAAATGGGGCATCTCTGAATTAAAGTAACAAATCGGGAACAATGCAACATGATAAGAGCGACTAAAGTGACAGTGGGTATTACATGGTACGATTAATAACGACGAGAACATAGTTTGTTCAATTCGTTCTTTGTAAATATTTCTTCAAAACAATTGGAGGGGCACGGCGCCCCCAGCGCCCCCTACTCCTATGTAAATGACATGATTAGTTTGTCACCAAGTATTTTGGCCCTGGCATCTAATGCTCCTGGGTGAAAGACCTCATACTATCTATCTGTACTGACTTGATTTGGTGCCAGTAGTGGCGTCGCCACGAGGTGGATTTCCAAGAGGTTGATTTTCTAATTTCTCAAAATGCGTTGAAAAACCTTGGGGGGGGGGGCTCTTCATTTACTTGGCACACATTTGGTTTGCAGCTATGGTTGCTGAGAAGGAGAATGGATGTGATCAATGCTATAATGGCTGCTTTTCAAAAAAATTCAAAATACTAGATCAAAATGCTAAAAAGGGCGTTTCCCACGTTTTCCGAGAGTCTGAAGAGTGTGGTCGGCAAAGATTTTTCTGTTGTTCACCCCCACGCGCACCCCCATTTGTTTCACCTCAGATTTTTTGAGCTGGTGACGCCCCGATATAACGTTACCATATCAGGTTGCCATAAGACCATCACTCAATTAGCCCGTGTTAAGGTCCCATCCATTCCAAAAAGGTTGCACTTCCTCCATGTAACGACAAAGATCTGCACTTCAGTAGTTTGACAGTGATTTCGTCCTTTCAAATCATACCTTTTTGGGGCTTGAATCATGTTCAATTTTTTCTTTAGTTGTTTTTAAAGGCTAAACAATCTACGCTATATAATTGTTACAATTATCAAAATTTATTTTGTTAGGAGCTCGGTTATAAAAGATTTGCATTGTAAATGAGCTAAATTTAGTTACTGTCCTTTTTTGAAAGCTCAAAAACCTAAGTATTTGTCCTAACAAAGGGCTTGTAAAAGACTTTTATTGAAATCACACTCTGATGAGGATCCACGTCAAAATGACTTCAATGTGTTCAAGTAATAGGCTTATCCTAGTATTTTTCTCGATCAAGCTTAAGCAAGCAAGATGTACTTTATTCAAAAGTCTAGGTTTCACAATTCAATCTCGCTAAGCAACTCTGTGGCCTACAACATGCCTTAAAAAGGTCATTTGTAAGATCAAATAATAGGTACTAGGAGAAAAACGGACGCAAAAAAACAGACAGATTTTTCAGCACACTGAGGCCTTTCAAACTTACGCTATCATCAGGGTGTGACTAACTGTGATCAAAATATAGATCAAATATTATTATCTTTCATGAGATCAAAATATAGCTAACTCAACGCTTGCAGCTCTGAAAGCTTGAAGAGGATAGAAAAGTCAGTTAATTCGTGATATCGAAGTAGATACTGCAAAACCAACGGAAAATGCTAATCCTAAGCACATTTCGGTGTCACAAGAAATGGTTCCGTTTCTCTGCCAACAGCTATCTCGCCAGCTATTCGTGCAGTAGGGCGCAATTCCGCAAATCCTCGAAAACGCCCCCCAGGACTTATTCGTAAAAATGAATTTTTAGATGGGGGCTTAATCGAGGNAGCAACATTGGTATACGAATAAAGAACGATGGATGAAGCATGCATCTTCATATTGATTTCACCAGGTAACTAACGCATACCTACCCACATGTTTCAGGGGCGTAGGAAGCAGGTCCACGCTGAAAGGGTACGGTTTCAAAAGGATGCTTTTTAGAACTGGAGGGGCAATTAGAAACCTTAAAAAAGAGGAGAATTAGCACTGTGAGGTTAAAATGGGGCATCCATACCTTAAAAAAGTCATTTGCAAGATCAAATAGTAGGTACTAGGAGAAAAACGCACGCAAAAAACAGACAGATTTTTCAGCACACTGAGGCCTTTCAAACTTTCGCTATCATCAGAGTGTGACTAACTGTGATCAAAATATAGATCAAATATTATTATCTTTCATGAGATCAAAATATAGCTAACTCAACGCTTGCAGCTCTGAAAGCTTGAAGAGGATAGAAAAGTCAGTTAATTCGTGATATCGAAGTAGATACTGCAAAACCAACGGAAAATGCTAATCCTAAGCACATTTCGGTGTCACAAGAAATGGTTCCGTTTCTCTGCCAACAGCTATCTCGCCAGCTATTCGTGCAGTAGGGCGCAATTCCGCAAATCCTCGAAAACGCCCCCCAGGACTTATTCGTAAAAATGAATTTTTAGATGGGGGCTTAATCGAGGAGGGGACTTATCAAATGACGAGGTGGGGTAGATGATTGATGACATTTAAAGATCTCAAAATGTGCGGGTCAGATTCATGATCACTTATTCTAGAATAACCACAGGCAACAGGATAAATAGTTGTAAAATTATAATCTAAATACTTGCCTCACGTTACCAAAATGTCTTTTTTCTTTGTTTTCTGTCTGTTCTGCTAACAAATGTGCACAAACAAGCGATTTTAATATCGATATGCGAGGCCTGAAGTTTGTGTGGACCCCAAGATGGCCGTCCACAGAAACTTCAGGCCTCGCATATCGATATTAAAATCGCTTGTTTGTGCACATTTGTTAGCAGAACAGACAGAAAACAAAGAAAAAGACATTTTGGTAACGTGAGGCAAGTATTTAGATTATAATTTTACAACTATTTATCCTGTTGCCTGTGGAATAACATCATCTGGAAAGGATCACCAAAAGACGTAAAAAATTATTGTTTAATTTTAGACTTAACACATTTTAAATTAAAGTCAACCAAGGTGTGTCAAGCTACCTCATTATTTAGAGCTGTCTTCCAGACTGCCAAACCTCCCTTTATATTGACAAAGCTTGTCTCAGTGCTTACAAGGCATACAAATGAGGCTTTGCACCACGGGGAGGGGGGGGTTCTTGGCCAAATTTTGGGTAGGGGTCTACCGCGAGCATCTTCAAAAGGGTACCGTTGGCTAGACTAATTTTTACGAAAATGGTACCCTTGGCTAGACCAATTTTGACCATTTCCTCGACCAATATTGTCAAATTTGTGCCAAATATTATATCATGACCGTTCGCTAGACCAATTTTGACCACTTCCTCGAACAATATTGTCAAAATTGTACCAAATATGATATCATGACCGTTTGCTAGACAAATATTGTCAAAAATGATACCCTTGGCTAGACCATTGCTGGCCAAATTGCAACAAAGTGTACCCTTGGCTAGACTAGAAGTCCGAAAAAGTATAACCTTGCTCGCGGCACATCCCCAGGTACCTTTACTATGGAAGAACCCCCCACCCCCCGTCCTTTGCACGAGGCATTAGGGTGTGGCCCCCTAAGGAAACCTATCTTATACGACAACATTCCCACTCTACCACTTCAATTAAATTCACTTCAATTCAATTTTACGAAGTAAAGCTAGGAACGGATCAACTGGGGTGGGGGGGGTTTCGGGTGGTTGTAGTGCGAACAGCGAAGGGCACTAGGGAGTGAGGGGCACGGTAACCCCCAATGATGGGGAGAAAAAGACCCTTTGTTTAAAAAATGGAGATAAACAATGCTTTTTAACCGAAACAATGGCGTTGCCCCAACTCTCAGCGAAGAGTCCACCACTGAGTACGAACCCCCATTTGGTAAATGATTTGTTTTTCATTACAGTGAATCATTCACCAACTGAATCGACTTTAAAGCAGAAAATGCTGTCACGTTGTCAAGATAAAACGTTGAAAGAAAATGTGACAATGCAAAGGGGGCTGGCACTATCTTACTGTTAATAATGTCCTTCTATCTGATCTCCCCAAGCAAAATCTACTGGGCCATACTGGGTTTAAACAGGTCAACGCTGGACTGAAAAACGAACTTTTATGGAACATAGATTCCAAAGCTATACATCTGTGTAAAAAAGGTGGGTGTAAAATTCGATGACCTATTTTCATTTCAATTTAATAGCTTAAAGGAACCTTTAGCTACTTTGCTATAATTCTACCGTTGGACTTTTCAGAATTCTAGAAAACTTTTCGAAATTACAGCGTATCTTAAATTGTCAAGTCATTTAAGGATGTGACGTTAACAAATGTCTAAATTGTAAAACAGAAGGGTGGCAGACGTTTGCTCCATAGCTACTACATTGCAAACATCACTAAACCATGGTTTTCTTGAAGCTTATTTCATGTTTTATCAAAAAGTTTAGAAACTGTGATGGGCTTAAGTTTTTTCAGCATTTTTCTTTCATTCTCAAAAAGAGAAAAACATTCAAATTCTGTAAATATGCATGATTTCAGAAAATTTTCAAAAACGCTACTATTGTTTCTTTCAAGCCATTCAGTTAGCATATATAGGTCATAGAGATTACACCAACCTCTTTAAAGAGTTGGAACCGAAGTGGGTCCAACTAAATTAAATAAACAAAAGTGGATCTTGAAACCCTTGAAACCTGCATTCTAGCCTGCATGCAGCCTCAACACTCCTCCACGTAGGCTGCGCGTAGGCTACTGCATTTCTGCAAAGTGTTTGCAATTCTATATCAGATGAAAACGGTATTGTGGAGTCATAGCTCATATCTTTTATCGAAAGCATGAAGATTTAGGTCACTAAACCTCCTTAGAATACAATCCTCCTTGAACCGCAGTTATATACCAATGTCTGAAATTTTGAGGAGTTAGGGCCCAGGGGGGTACTCCCTTTATGGCCTAACAGGGGGGTCCAGTCGGTTTGAGGGTCTTACAAAATGGCTACCAAATGGCCCTATTTGTTAACTCCTACTACCAATTGGGGGTATTCCANACAATGGTCAAATTGGTCTAGCCAAGGGTATCATTTTCGTAAAAATTAGTCTAGCCAACGGTACCCTTTTGAAGATGCTCGCGGCAGACCCCTAACCAAAATTTGGCCAAGAGCCCCCCCCCCCCGTGCTACAACCAAGAAGACCTTAACCAGGCTGCCTCTTCAAAACAGTCATAGCATTATACAATAACATCTTTTATCAGATAACTCATGAAAGAATAGGATAGACCATAGTGGAGTGGATTTGTGGGTATTGAGGAGACACTGATGGATAACATATTATGAAACTGGATTTTGTGGCCAATGAACTCCACGTAAACCGTTTGTTTGCATATTATGATGTCCTTTGAGCACTGTGTGGTAACATTAGGTTAACCTCTGTCTGGAATCCTGACGTCATTTGTGACTAGGAGCCTGGGCTCCATGGAAGCATTCGAGTTCGGGATTGAAAGAGAAAAGAGCAAAAAATAGAAACTATTCACGACGACGTCAGTTCTTTGAAATGCATCATTCGCCTCGGTATGATGTTTGGAGCTAAATCCCAAAAGCGTGCATTGCTCTCAGCAACGCATGGAATAGTTTTGAACGTGTATTTGCATGATTCGTGCCTGAGCTCCTACACAGAGATGTTTCTCATTTCAAACACCTTTAGTTACCCCGTTTTCCTCAGTTGCTTCTCTCGACAGGAATTTGTAGCAATTCCAGCTCCCCCGTTTCAATGATGTACAAATGGTAAGCGTAGTGTTGCTGCAGTTGTTGTGTATAATTAGGTTAGGCTTTCACATAGAGACACACGTGCTCAATAAATAATGACTCTTTATGATTGGCCCTCCACAGGAGCTAGGAATGTTGAAAGTTGAAGTGCGAGTAAAGCGAGCGCTTTACCTCATAGTCTGACATTAGACTCGGTGCGATCCTCGCAGTTTTGTTTTTTGACTGAACTGAGCTGAAACAGTGAAGCCACTACGACCACTGAGGCGACAATAACAACATTAATTCAATTCAATGAGGTGTGGAAAATAAGGCTAAGATTAAGAATTTTTACTTCTTCCTCTTATCACTCAAATGTGGAAAATGTGCTCGACTTTAGTTCATGCAATTTTTGTAGATTCACGTTAATTACATGAAGAGTCAATTTTCTATGATAGCTCTCAACGAGCCACTCTGCATCGCAGAGGTCTCTTTCGGCTTGGTTAAGCGACAGCTTGACTAAGTTCGAATGAGAGTCCTAGACACAAGGGAAGCGATTTGTTGACAAATTTTTTAGCTTTTTGGACCGCTTCCATGGAGTCCAGTCCCTTAATTCGAAAGTGACGTCAGTAAACCTGACAGGGTCTTCTTGTGGTGACTCTGTGGAGGAGCATGTCAATGAATAATCCAGTCGGTGTCGAATTGTTGCTTCATGGCTAGTTTTGACCGGATTAATCAATAAAAGTTAGGACAATTTGATTTGAGCATAAATGGTTTACTCTCCCTGTAACAGCAATATACCTTTTTGGACAAAATTTCTTTCATTCCATTTTAATTCTCATTGGTCCAGTTTTAAATATATTAATAATTAGTGGCCACATATCTCATTAGGGAAACAGTTCCAAAATTAGTTTGTTCCAAATTCCGAGAGACGGTTATTGCTGTAATCCTGTCTTCTAAAATTACTTTGTAAGGTTCTAAGATTTTGTTTGTAGGCTAGAATTGAATTTGTCTACTTTTCTATTGACTTATCTTGAAGAATTTTTTAATCTAGTCGGTGTCAGTCTCCATGAGCTTCTGCACGCAGCCTAGATACTCTTATACAGCAAAGGAAAATTTTGAGACAGTAAAGGGCGCGTTTGATGGATCGTCGTCGTTAAAGAGCCATTGTTACCCAGGGTTCATTGCAGGCACGCTGCAATTACAGATAGTTTGAAAATGAAATTTGGCCTTCGTTAAAAAAATGGACCCACACTGGGGTAGTTAAACTAACAGACAAGTCAACTGTAGTCCAACTTTTCTATCAGTGTGAGTATTGGAAGCCAAATTTGATTTTCAGACTGAAGGTGCAGCATGTCCGCAAAGGCCCCACAATGGAACTTTAAGTACCGCCAAGTCGTCGGCCACCTCTGGCAATCCTCTGAATACACAATCTCCATTTTGTCCGATTAATTACTTCTTCATTCAGTTGATTGATACTAATTTTGAGCAGGGTAGATTTGTTAAATGTTAGACTCAGAATTAGNTGAATTTGTCTACTTTTCTATTGACTTATCTTGAAGAATTTTTTAATCTAGTCGGTGTCAGTCTCCATGAGCTTCTGCACGCAGCCTAGATACTCTTATACAGCAAAGGAAAATTTTGAGACAGTAAAGGGCGCGTTTGATGGATCGTCGTCGTTAAAGAGCCATTGTTACCCAGGGTTCATTGCAGGCACGCTGCAATTACAGATAGTTTGAAAATGAAATTTGGCCTTCGTTAAAAAAATGGACCCACACTGGGGTAGTTAAACTAACAGACAAGTCAACTGTAGTCCAACTTTTCTATCAGTGTGAGTATTGGAAGCCAAATTTGATTTTCAGACTGAAGGTGCAGCATGTCCGCAAAGGCCCCACAATGGAACTTTAAGTACCGCCAAGTCGTCGGCCACCTCTGGCAATCCTCTGAATACACAATCTCCATTTTGTCCGATTAATTACTTCTTCATTCAGTTGATTGATACTAATTTTGAGCAGGGTAGATTTGTTAAATGTTAGACTCAGAATTAGTGTCTGATCGACTCGAAAATTCTCAAATCGGTAGGTTTAGTAAGTTTGCAAGACCCTCCCTGATTTGATCAGTCTAACTCAGAACAGAAGAATGGACAAGAGGGATTTGCCCTTCTTCCATGAAACATTATTGAACATTACAGACACTTTGATACTACATTGCATTTCAATCTTAAAATAGGGCGTGTCAATGCGAAAGAGTACTCGCCACGTGTGAAATTCCTCACAGGGAAGGTTAAGGAGGTTAACGGAGATGTAAGCTCTCTCAACATAAGATTTTATGTGATAAGTAGCAAACACAAATGCTTGTGGATATGCGAAAGTTTTTGTAGATATATCATAACCATGCATGAATTTTTTTCTAAGAAACTAAGAATTTGAACCAGTACTGAAAGTTTCTTTGGATTATCTGATTTTGAGTACTCGGAGTTTCTTTCGAGTTTCTTACGTGCTTCATGACTATCTTAATGTTTACTTCATGTTCCCTCGTGAACATTCCAATAGGAGGTTTTTTCCAGCCCTTTCAATGTTTGGACATTAAGTTCTGAGTAATTTCTGAGAGCTTTCTGAGTAAAGCTCAAGTAATTTTTGAGTAATGTGTTACAGGAAACGAGTAAAAATAAAGTAAAAGTATGCCATAGATTTTCTTGCCCAAAATAAATAAATTCATAGCTATTTTCCCCCAATACTGGAGTTTCTTAACTTTTAAGGATCTGAAAAAGAAGATACGTTTATACAACACTTTTGTACTCTTCTTAGACTTGATCGCTATTTTTCCGTTCATATAAATGATTTGAAGGAAATTTTANGAAAGAGTACTCGCCACGTGTGAAATTCCTCACAGGGAAGGTTAAGGAGGTTAACGGAGATGTAAGCTCTCTCAACATAAGATTTTATGTGATAAGTAGCAAACACAAATGCTTGTGGATATGCGAAAGTTTTTGTAGATATATCATAACCATGCATGAATTTTTTTCTAAGAAACTAAGAATTTGAACCAGTACTGAAAGTTTCTTTGGATTATCTGATTTTGAGTACTCGGAGTTTCTTTCGAGTTTCTTACGTTCATGACTATCTTAATGTTTACTTCATGTTCCCTCGTGAACATTCCAATAGGAGGTTTTTTCCAGCCCTTTCAATGTTTGGACATTAAGTTCTGAGTAATTTCTGAGAGCTTTCTGAGTAAAGCTCAAGTAATTTTTGAGTAATATGTTACAGGAAACAAGTGAAAATAAAGTAAAAGTATGCCATAGATTTTCTTGCCCAAAATAAATAAATTCTTAGCTATTTTCCCCCAATACTGGAGTTTCTTAACTTTTAGGGATCTGAAAAAGAAGATACGTTTATACAACACTTTTGTACTCTTCTTAGACTTGATCGCTATTTTTCCGTTCATATAGTCGATTTCAAGGAAATTTTATAAGCTGTCTTGGTTATCATATACCACTTTCTCTTTGACGCATTCTTATCTCATGGTTTTTAAATTTATTTACAAGTGGCTATCAACCACAAGGAGCTATCAAAAATAGATCCTCATAAAATATCTTCAGTAGGTTATTGCTGTTGAATTTATATAACTAAAGAAGTATAGCAGAGCCATACAACTAAAGTGGTACTCCAAATGCAACAGCCTATTAATTCTATCGTTAATGTAATTGTTTCTATTGCTCTCTGGAAATTAACGGGTGAGTTAAAAAATGTTATCACGTTTGGCAGGACGTGGAAAGAAAATTATGCGGCTGATATTCAAAACTGAAATGTTAATCTATCAGTCAAAGGTTAACGTAGATGTGAACATTTTGTTTGGTAAAATCACTCATCATTTATAACCAGAAAGCAGGAAAATGCTGGAAAGGGGTTGGTATGGGAACGAGAATTCCAAGTTCGCTTCTGGTTCATGATAAAGGGGGAGAAACGGATGCATATTGAGGCAATAACGAAGACAAGTACCCCTTGTTGGAGTTTCGAGATAATTTGCTTTTGAAGATCCGATATATTTCTAGAGATACGAGGCTTAATTTTGAGAAGATTTGGCAAAAGTCTGCAGGTCAAGATCTATTCGGTTGTTTCGATTAGATTATTCAGTAGGTAGGTTCGTCGGCTTGTGTGATAAACTGATAAAATTCACTTTGGCAAATTTAGATCCGATGAGCGAAATATCAAAATGTAATTGCATCTTATTCTGATCAAAGTTAATGCTATGTTGTGGTAAAATCTTCCTCATTTTTGCATGTTTTGCATAATCTGGAATTACTAGCATTAGCTTAGGAATTGACCAAATCAGAAGCTTGATAAAAGATGACATCCATGCACATCACACATCTATCTACCGGTTGTCTCAAACTTGATATATCAGTGTTTAACAAGATCTATCGGGTGTCCTAAAAAGTACTCATGTATANCGTTAGAAAAAAGAGGCGAAAACGATACCCGGAAAGGAGTGCACATCCCGTCAGTAAAATATGCTAAGTAGCCCCCCCGGGTTTTATTGTCAGAAAGTGCACCTTTAGCTTAATGAAAAAAGTGCCCTTCAAGTGTAGTACCCCCCCCCCAAGTTTGAGATGCTTCCTACGTCCCTGTAAAATTGACTATTTCATCTCGTTTGTCAATGATCCATATACATTCAAAGATGCTAAAATGTTTGTTTTATTGTCAGAAAGTGCACCTTTAGCTTAATGAAAAAAGTGCCCTTCAAGTGTAGTACCCCCCTCAAGTTTGAGATGCTTCCTACGTCCCTGTAAAATTGACTATTTCATCTCTTTTGTCAATGATCCATTTGTATTCAAAGATGCTAAAATGTTTGTTTTTCATTGCTTAAAATCACACGTTGAAAAACCTTATGCAGAGCCATATTCTTCAAGCAGTATCGCAAATCTTCTATAAGAGCAATCATTTTTGGATCTTTTTTTTATATCAGTGAAAAAGTTACAAAACTACAAGTTAAGCTAACAACAACGAAGCAAAGCGAATACAATTTTTTCCAAATTTACAAGAAACTTCTAATTGATACAACACAAATTGCATTAACAATACGATTACAACATTATACGAGATGATTCACAAGACGATTTACACGACTATACCACTAGGTGCGATCAAGCAAATCTCTCCTGCAGCCGACAAGCAACGATAAACAAACAAACACCGACTATCTAACAAAAGACAGAAGCCGTTTCTATTTCTATCATTGGGATCCTTCATTATCCTTCAAGTTGACAGGTACCCTAAACAGGCACATGCAAGCGCCCGTCAAAATGGGATGGTGCTGTGATACACAGAGTGCTTGAATTACCATTCTTTCCTTAGATTGTCGCTAAAGACATTGTTAAGTGTCGTTCATAGCCACAACCAGATGACAGCACTATTTCTGCTAAGAAAAGCACAGAATATCGTATTTTGCTGTTGTTTGTATTAGTTTTAACGTTTACATATAAAAAATGTTTACAATGATAGATTGCGTTTCTCTCTGACGTTTATAACCAAACAAGAAACTAGTTTGAAGGCAGAAACACCGCAATACGACAAAAACAACAGCAAATGATTGAATTTATTTAATATCAATATTTCATTCATTCGTCACCGCAAGCATCTCTTCGGATCCGATAATCGACGCTGCTGGTATCGTGGCCTTTCCTTTTTCAAATTATTCTAACAAGAAATTAATCTGGTAATCAACAGTGTTTTTTGCAGCAATATGATTCAAAAGCAGGCAGCCTTAAAAAGAGCAAGCTTTGCTAGAAAATAATTTGGTGTTTTATCTACTAGCTAAAAAAGAAATTAAGCGATCGACCACACCAGTCGCACGAAAGGGTGACATGTTTCGGCACACTCTGTATTCTGCGTGATAGATATCATGAACAGAAGGGTTGCAGATCCCATCGCCCCTGGCTAACTTGAAGAACAGTGGTTATTTACAGCTCTTCTACGAATCTTGGAGGCCCTTTCCACCACATATTTTTTCACGGTCAAACAAACCACTCTTTCCTTCAAATCCGATAAGGATCTAACTTGAAAGAATCTTTTTTACCATTCCGTTCCTGTTGGGCATTTCAAAGTTGATAAGGTTTCTGAAAATCCAGCCTCATGTTTAACACTTCAAAACCAATCTGGTGGCTAACGAGGAAAGATTACAAATTTCTATCTGAAAAAGATTTCTATGCAGCTTTTGGCTTGGTTGTGAAATGAAAGGGAAGTTACAGTTTTTAGCGCCAAGCGCTGGGATCACAGGAATACTACTTTTGCGACTCCTTGTCATGACGCTTGCGGCTCTACCTGGGATCGAACCATGTCAACCCTGGTCCACCTGACTGCTAAGTCAGAGGATTGCACCACTGTGCCACAAAACCGTGCAGTTGTATTTCAGTTGTATGACTGCAGATTCTTCTTAAATTGAATAAACTGCAGTGACAAAATGTGACATCCAAAAAGAACTCCCAAACAAGTTTTCCAACAACTCTAGAACAGAATGACGGAATTTAGTAGAATGAACTTTGCGTTCTTTTGGCAATCAGAACAATCATGATTGTATTGTTTAAGATTTTAACATTGTTTCATTTGAAAGCATTTAGATCCAGCTGTCTATGAAATTGTGATTGTTTTGATTGCCAAAGGAAAGCAAGGGAAGTTCCACATCTAAGTTTGCATTCCTGGAAGAAAACGATTGGTAATATCGGTTTATACATCAAGGTCGTGAATTTCGTAAAGGTCGATACATTATTTTGGGACAGACGCTATTGTTACAAGGATCCCTGCAGGA
>REGL01001682.1:0-12984 GCA_004194395.1 Aurelia aurita complex sp. Pacific
TTGACTAATAATAATAATAATAATAATAATAATAATAATAATAATAATAATAATAATAATAATAATAATAATAATAATAATAATAATATAATAATAATAATAATAATATAATAATATAATAATAATAATAATAATATTATTATTATTAATAATTATAATAATAATAATAATTATTATTATATAATAATTATAATAATAATAATAATAATATAATAATAATAATAATAATAATAACTCTATTACAGTGTCTAATACATTTAGCATTTCTATCAATTGGGGACACTATTTACATACAATTTTAGAGTTTTGTTTTTAAATTTACCTAAATTAAATATAACTATCCATAAAAGCAAAAGTCTCAGTTTAAGAAAAATTACATTGCCTACAGTTTTCATTGCATATATTGTCATTTAGTAACGCCTCAAGGTCCTTTTGTCTAATATAACTTCGAAAATTATCTATACTTGGACTAGTTCTTTCTTTTTCATTCAATTTTCACCATATGACAGGTCCTAGATACCTCAACGAATGCTTTCCATACTTAACAGTATCAAATCTAGGAATCGTAAAGTCTTGAACAGGCTTTAGCAACTGCTATCTTGTTGGGAGGATGCAAGTCTGCCCCCAAGGCTCTAAATAACAGTGACATTTTATCTGCTTTTGATGGCAAAGTGGCTTCCAGCTAATCGTCAATTTTGATTGCTGCAGGTGTGGCATGCAAATGAATTACTAGAGATGAATTATGAAAGGCGATCATGTAATTATTGACTTTTGAGTCAAATAAAGGTCAATTTGGCTATATACATTTGATCGAAAAATTGTTAATCAAAAATAGATTAAAGATGGTCTTTCACCAGCCATATATAATGAATGTCAATACTGAAGATTGTTTAATTGCTCTCTAATAAAAATAGCACCACCTTGTTAGCTTGTCAGGCAACACAAATTCAAATTTTGCAGTTTCATTGATTAATGAACACACCATAATTAGAAAATGACTTGTGATGCTAAATTGATGCTGAGCCTTAAAAACAATACAGAAATCGGCATATTTTGAAGCATGGCTTCAGCGAATCGTAATCAGGTCCAAAAAGTTTTTTGAAAGATCTAGAAAACGGTTCTTTTCTCACTACAGTAAAAACCCGCATATAAGAACCACCATTTATTGAGCGTACACTAAAAAAATAAGGGTGCTACATAGGGTGTTTGAAAAAACCTTGGGGTTGTTCATGCTCATAGAAACCCTCAAAGGTTTTTTTGGAGAACGGGTCATTGGTTGGGGTTTCTTCAATAACCCTGAGGTTTTTCAGACTCTTTAAAAACCTTTTGGGGTTTTTTCTTGTTCACCATAACCAAAAGGTTTTCCCAAAATCCTTTAAAGGTTCAAGGGTTTTAAGGTAACACCCAAGAGAACCCTTCAAGGTTTTTTGTTCAGCACCTGGTCTTCAGAAAACCTGCAAAGGTTGCCTGGGGTATTTCATGATCGCAAAGATTTGCGTTTTACTGTTACTTCTATCAATATACTGAATGCCTTCAAATATGAAGCTTATCATCAGTTGGGGAGATTTATCNACAAATTCAAATTTTGCAGTTTCATTGATTAATGAACACACCATAATTAGAAAATGACTTGTGATGCTAAATTGATGCTGAGCCTTAAAAACAATACAGAAATCGGCATATTTTGAAGCATGGCTTCAGCGAATCGTAATCAGGTCCAAAAAGTTTTTTGAAAGATCTAGAAAACGGTTCTTTTCTCACTACAGTAAAAACCCGCATATAAGAACCACCATTTATTGAGCGTACACTAAAAAAATAAGGGTGCTACATAGGGTGTTTGAAAAAACCTTGGGGTTGTTCATGCTCATAGAAATCCTCAAAGGTTGTTTTGGAGAACGGGTCATTGGTTGGGGTTTCTTTAATAACCCTGAGGTTTTTCAGACTCTTTAAAAACCTTTTGGGGTTTTTTCTTGTTCACCATAACCAAAGGTTTTCCCAAAATCCTTTAAAGGTTCACGGGTTTTAAGGTAACACCAGGTAACACCAGGTAAAGGCTCTTAATTTGGGGTTGTTGACCTTTAAGAATATCACAATTAACAGTAAAATTGATTCGACATAGTTAAACTAAAAGCTGGCCAAGGCCAAGACAAAATATAGTCTATTGTATTTTATAAGTGTGGCTTGTGCCGTTTCTTTGTGTAGTGAAAGAAACAAAGAGTGTGTGGGCGTTTCTTTAGCCTATTTATGGACACCACTCAATATACCAATGTCGATCCCCTTTTAAGAGGACCAGAACTATGATGAAACAATGCAAATGACATGCATTCAGCATCTAGCACTTTGTCAGATGTTACCGTTCAATTTCAATTCAATGTTTAAAAATCTTGAAAAATCTTCTGACAACATTTTGGCCTCAAGTTTGATCAAAGCTGTGGTTCTTATCACAAGCAACAGGAGACATGACAATTTGAATTTGCAAGTGTAAACTGACAATGAATTTAGATTTCAATTGCAAGAAAATCATGGACCAGCGTCGAACATGGAATTCTCATTCCCATACAAGCTCCTTACTTAACTTTTCCTAATTTCTGGGTCTAAATGATGAGTGATTTTACCAAACAAAATTTTCAAGTCTTTGTTAGCTCTTGACTGATAGATAAAAATTTTAGTTTTGGATATTGGCCCCGCATACTTTATTCCGTTGCCCACCAAACGTGTTAACTTTTTCTATAACAGTGAAAACTCTACTTAAGTCACTTATTGCATTAGAAAGGGCGTTGCCAGCCCAAATCGTCACTCAAAGCAATTACTGATGACCTTACATCCTCCACATTCTAGCAGCTGTTAAACTAAATTTCAAATGAACATTGGGTGCGATCCAAAAAAGTAAATAGCACTATGGCGGATATCTATAGAAAAGCATACTGACAAAAAAAAGGCGTTCCTTGCCAGGCGACACAGAATTAGCTTTATTCGTAAAATGGTATGTACTTATTAAATAGACTTCCGAAATAAATCTCCGTTGTCTTTCAAAGCTTTTTCTGTAGAAATCAGATAGAAAATATAGTAGACTCGTGCCTATCAAAACACACAAAAAACACATCCAAACTAAGATTTCAATCTTAAAAGGAAACTTTAGACAGGCTTTTGTCATAAAGTTGTTCAAACTTCTCTTCACTAGCATTATTCAAACAATATACACATATTATTGCCAATATATTCAATTATGCTCAATAATTTACCCAGCTTTGATCGGCCATTTCTTCCCGTGTGCATATGGGAGATTTACTGCAGAAAGCCCCTTCCAAAAACATGCAAAAATGGGTGAACACGATGAGCGAAATTCCCTTGGTTTCCTTCCTGACGAAATGAAATGATGACACTCATTTGTATTCATGAATTTTGTTCTCTTGGGAGAATGAAATCCCCATGAATAGGTTATTCATACCAGAGGGAGGGTTGTTCATCCTCCCAAGAGGATAGCACGTGCTAAAGCGTGCAGGAGCCATTGCTGTAAGGCCCGTGTACGACAGAAATGTACGAAAAATTTGGTCGTGATTTTGGGCACATTTTTGAAGGCTTCTTGAAGAGGCTTTCTCGAGAAAATCATCTATAATTTCAGAATGGAGCGGCCGATTTCAGGTAGATTTGAACATGTCTACCATCAAATTATACCGGGTGTCCCAAAAAAAGTATAGGCGTTTGAACAGTCCCTGCGAAGGAACTTTGTATTCAAAACATTTTATTTTCAGTTTATGGTATAAATGAGACCTCAACTTAGATTTTGCGACCTTGCGTGTCCAAATCGGGTTTGTATTTGCAGAGTAATTCACTTAAACAGGCAAAATTTCTTAGTCAGCCTAAGACAGATGGTTTCTTGATTATGCAGTTACTATCTATGTGTAATTTATAAAAAGCTTTTGAAGCAGCTAAACAATACATTATTTTTTTTAAAGTTTGTCGAGCTATGAAAGTGCAATTTACTGTTCACTATTCAAAAGCCAATATGACTGAACAATCATAACTGCAACGAAACTCGGGAGGAAAATATCCTTTGGTACTAGAAGACACTACTCGACACCGTTCAAGTTCCTTCAGTCCTAGAACCTTGCGCTGTGTACTGTTAAAATTTAAATGCATCTTTTCTTGTTATATTTTCTCTAATGTATATAATAGTTTGATTGATCAGGAGATTTTAAGAATAAAAATTTCAGTGGTTGATCTGACTCAAATGTTCTTCAAATTACGCATTGATAGTAGTAGCATAATTCATTAACCATCTGTCTCAGGCTGGCTCAGAAATCTGTCCTGTTTAGGTGAATTACTCAGGGAATGCAAATCCGATTTGAGCATGCAAGGATGCAAAATCTAAGTTGAGATCTCATCTATACCATAAACTAAAAATAAAAAATTTTGAATACAAGGCTCCGTCACAGGAACTGTTCAAACGCCTATACTTTTTTTGGGACACCTGGTATATTTGCCGATATCATCGTCTTGATATCAAGGAAGCCGTGGCTTTTCAAACGGGAATGGTTTTATTTATTGATCGATTTTATTGATCTCTCTGCCGTATATAACTCCCGGATGTGTGAGGCAGCGTACGCACGACTTGCCATCAGCAGCATCAAGAGAAACCGAATCAAAAGAAGAGAAACAAACGTCCAGAAAGTAAAGAGCAAATAACAGAGTAAAACAGTCAGCATCACAAACACGGCCTTGTAAATTGGGCAGGAAAACAAGTTGAAAGAAATTAGCATGTCTCAGAAACTATTCCAAACAACTTCCTATAAAACAGACGAAAACTGTACAAAAGCCACTTGTTGTATTAGAAAAGGCGTTGCGAACTTAAATCGTCACTCAAAGCAATTACTGATGGCCTTACACCTTCAAAATTCTAGCAGCTGCTAAATCAAATTTCAATGAACACTGAAAACGATCTAAAAAAAGTAAACAGCACTATGTCGGATATCTATAGAAACAGCTTACTGATAAAAACAGGCGTTCCTTGACAGGAGTTTCTTGACAGGCGTTCCTTGACAGGCGACACAGAATTAGATTTGCTCGTAAATTGATTTGCACTAATTCAGTAGACTTGCAAAAAATTCTGCGTGATCTTATCTTTCACACAAATCAGCTAAAAAATGTAGTAGATCCTTTCCTATTTTTGCGTACAAATCAACTTGATAGTAAAATAGAGTAACCCAATCATCGATCTTAAATTTACAGCCAGCCAGCACAATTTTGTGAACGTGTAAACTTGTATCGTGTAAACGGTCGAATCCAGTACCAACTCAATACGGAGCCTCATTATCAATTCTACGAGCCTCCCATTTATCTGGGGGTTCTGGGGGATGCAAAAACGAACAACGAAACCATGACAGTGCACAGTGAAGCTTTTCCGTATAAGCGGAACCCCTATCTGATATGAATTGAGAACGGCATCGTGTAAACAGAACAATTTTCACATCAGATTGCCATCCCCAATCCGGTATTGAATGAAAACGGCATCGTGTAAACGGGAGCATAAGTTCCAAGTCTTAAAGTTGGCGTAAGAAGGTGGGTGTAAAATTATATGACCTATCTCTTTTAATTGAATGGCTTGAAAGAAACTTTATCTACTTGCCTACAATTCTACCGTTCCACGTTTCAGAAATTGGAATATTATATTAGATTACGGCATCTTGTATGTTTCAACTCATTTGATGATGTAACGTCATCAAATTTCTAAATCGTAAACCAGAAGAGTGACAAACTTTTGCATGATACCATACTGTAGACATCCATAAACTATTATTTTCTTGGAAATTATTTCATGTCGTGTCAAGGACTTCAAATATTACGACGGTACTAATTTTTGAAAAGCAGTCTAACTCTGAAAATATTGATAATTTCCGAAAAGTGCAACTGTACAATTATAGCGAAATGGCAAAAGTATTTTTGAAGCTATCCAGTCCAGAGAAATAGGTCATAGAATTTCATACCAACCTTTTTCAAGATTTTAGAGATGAAAGTATGCTGTAAACAGGCCATAATTTATATATTTGTAATTTGTAAAATTAAAGGGTTATTAACATAAAGAAGTTGTGTGTCAAGAGAAGATTTGCCCTGATCAAAGGAATCGATTCGCGCGAATCATTTCTGACTACCATAACAATGAGATCGACATTATTTCAAAAGGCTAGCAATAAACTTTATGCACTTGCTCGCATATCCCCTTACATGGATCAGAGCAAACTAAGAAGACTCATGAGGGCATTTATTACCAGTCAGTTTCAATACTGTCCTTTAATCTGGATGTTTCACAGCAGGCAGCTCAACAAAAAAATTAACGAAATACAGGAAAGGGCTCTGAGAATTACTTATAAGGATACTGAATCTACTTATAGTGAGCTATTAGAGAAGGACTGTGCCGTTACGATTCATGCAAAGAACTTGCAGTTGCTTATGACTGAGATGTACAAAACAAAAAATAACCTGAGCCCTTCATTTATGCAGGAAATTTTCTGCGAAAATGAAGTCATTACAATTTGCGTAACAATAACGAATTCTTCCAACCTAGGGTGAGATCTGTCAACAACGGGGCAGAAAGCATCCGATTCAAAGGTCTGCCGCTGTGGCGAACGTTACCACCAGCTATACGAAATTCAGAATCCCTTTGTCAGTTTAAAACAAAACTAAAAAATTGGAACGGAGAAAATTGCCCATGTAAATTATGCCGCGTTTTTATTCCGAACTTGGGCTTTTATGATAATAATATTTGAATATCTGCTTTTATACGCTTTCATGCTTTTATACTGTATACTTTTGATGAATTGTAAATATTTTATCCCCTTTTTTCTGATGTAACATTTGTATTTTAAAATTTTAACTAACGTTGGAATTAATTAGCTGATTACTTTTAGCTATATTTTTCATGTATCCAACAGTAAAGAAATTGATAATAATAATAATTATTATTATTATTATCTGTATTCGGGAAAATAGTGCGAATGCGAATCCTTACAACTTCGAGGGAATTCTTACTGAACGAAAATTGAGCTAAGTTACAAATGAACTGTCCTGTATAATGCATTTGTGGTTTGGAGTCAGGGCATGAAAACCCACCCGACCATGCGACCGGGCGGTTGCAGGAAATTTTCCATTAATACTGTCCTGCAGGAAATTTCCAAACTATATCCCCTTTCATGTATCATGTTTTGTTTCCCCCATTTGTTTGTACGAATAAAAACATAAATAAAGTCAAACAAATGGACATTGTATCTCATGTATCCGAATAATAAGCAGCTCTACATCCCAGTGCTTACAAGACGATGTTTCAAAAGGTGATGCGTCACACGTGCTGGTTGGAGCCAGTTTCTGATGGTGATCTCATTGACAAAACCAGATTTCATTGCTATATTCTTGCAGGAAATATAAGCATGATTTTTGTCTGGTCGCAAGAAGGAAAATATTTTTTCATGCCCTGTTTGGAGTGATCAAAGGTTTTTAGGACTACTTATTCATTACAATAATACTTATTAAATAAATCGGAAAATTTAGAATCCTCGAGTTAAAATCTTGCCAAAAATAATCTTACATGATCTCCAATCCATCGCACATCAAGATAACCAACCCACAATACACCATTTTCTTCAAAAACAACGGACAACGTGAGGTCATCGCAAGACAGTGCAATGTGTTTGATGTTTTTCCTCGTGTTTATGCTCTTGTGATCATATGCCGTAACTACGATTAAAGAATAAAGCATTAAGAACGTGATGTTGGAGAAAGTCTTTCCTCAAGAATTCAATCCCGAGCGGTAATACACCTTTCGAGTCTCGCCCTTTTATGGAGTAAAAAAGATGAATTTATATACCCTGTTCAGAGAAAATCCCCAACAAATCATACCCTGTTTTAGAAACTACCTAACTCATCTGAAAAAACGTACCCTGTTTCTGAGTCAAATGTTGAAAAAGTATGCACTGATGATAGCATGTCCCCGCACCCAAAATCTGTTGATGTTTCTTCTTTCTTAACACGTTTGGCGGACTGTGGAATAAAAAGTACTTGGCCAATATTCAAAACTGAAATGTCAATCTATCAGTCAAAGGCTAACTTAGAGGTGAAAATTTTGTTTGGTAAAATATCACTCATAGTTCACTCCAAGAAATTAGGATAATTGCTGGTAAGGGGTTTGTATGGGAATGAGAATTTCACTTTAGATTCTGGTCCACTATTTATTTGTCATTGAAGTTTAAATTTTATTTCTGAAACTGACAACTGTATTGAATTTAAATTTCAATGGCCAGTAAATGATAGACCAGAATCAAACATGGAATTCTTGTTCTCATATAAACCCCTTTCCAGCAAACGTGTTAATTTTTGTTATTCACCCAATGCAATAACATTCATGACAAGGGTTGTCCCCAAAAAGAAGCTGGGCGTCCCAATACTGTGCACTCGTTTTGCAAATCACGAAATTCAATCAGAAAATTCCATTTGATTTTTGTGTAGTTTGACCAAGGACCAAATCGTTTGTTTAATATTTTGCTCATCCTGGGAGCTCACCTCTATGATAGCTTTTTATTAGCAAAATCTGGTTATCTTGTGATATTCTAGGTTTTACCTCGTCATTGGCTGAGAAAATGTTATGAAAATCTTCATTGGACCACATATTTCAAAGTAAAATCTATCGAGGGTAAATTTTCTCTAAATAGGTCAACGCTTGAATGCACATCATAGTGTACCGTATCATAGATGCGCATCATAAATGACACTTAATGATACCAGATAGAGTGTGAGACGAGCCAAAGAAACAATCTTCATCGGTCTGGCTAAAATTCTATCACCCACAGAAACACAGACCGCTAACAATGCATGATGTATATGATTATATAACCTGGATAACACTTTACAATCAAACTGATCCATGAAAATAGTCGTCCTACAAGTATAATTCTATGCCAACCGACGTGCTATTATCTTATCTATCCCTCTCATTATCAATATCATTAAGGTTGTATTCATTGATCAATATCAATATCACGGTCAGACGGTCAGACGGTCAGACGGTCAGACAGTCACACGGTCAGACGGTCAGACGGTCAGATGGTCAGACGGATTCAGGTAAATAGACTTGGGGAAAGTCTACCTGGTTTGGAGCATACTGCAAATATTCACAGACACTTACCTGATTAAACGGTGGTCGAAAATGTTTGAAGAGATTGCATTATACCTTGCAAGATTTGCACGTTGATGAAAAAGCAATGAAAGTGCTGCTTTTTGTTAAGAATGAAATTGATTGAAAATTCTTTAAGCTTTCCTTACTATGAGGCAGTATCCATGTAGAATTTATCAAAAGAATATTTATAAGAACCAAAAGTGGCTCCTTTGCAGTCAGTGCTATTTTTATTATTTACGTCCACATCAGTTGTAGCAAAATATCCGCTGCTGAATATGCCTGAATTTAAAGAAGCCTGATGCTGCTCCTTGGTTTTTTCTAAATTGCACAGTTTCATATCATGAATCTATTTTTCCTTTTGGATCTGCAGAAAATGAAGTACTGTCAAATATTTTTCATTTTGACATACCTTCTGCTGTTGACTCACTGCCATCTTTTGAAATCACCTCTCACCTTACTAACTTGCCTAATTTGCAGGATTCTGATGTTGATGGACATCTGCCTTCTAATACAAACTCTAGCTATCACACTATTCAAGAACTCTCTTCCTCTTACATCACAGACGAAGATCTTTCTTTTTTGCACATGAATATAGAAGTCTATCTTGCCACATTGCAGAACTGCAGTCACTCCTTGTAAATTTTCAATTTAAATTTGATTCAATTGGAGTTTGTAAAACCTGGGATTAATTTGATAGGTCTATATGTACCAATATTAGCATTCCTGATTATCTCTTCTTTCCTGGTAAATCCTTTAGTCCAAATGATGGTGTTGGTCTTTATGTGAAACAAGGTCTCAAGCCTGTCCCAAAACAAGATTTGAATGGCAACACTGAACATTATGGGATTACGAGGGTTGAAATTTAAAACAGCAAAGGCAAAAATATCCTAGTCTGCTGTGCATATCGTCACCCTAATCTTACCCCTGAAATTTGTACATATTATATGCAGAATATCTTATCAAATGATGCTGTCACAAACAAACAAGTCTTCATTTTAGGAGACTTTAATATTAACTTAGTTAATTATGATTCTGACATTCCAACTGGCAACTTTGTTGACCTTTTTCTCTCTCAACACTTTCTCCCCCACATTATTCATCCTACAAGAGTTTCTGATCAATCTGCAACTGTTATTGATAATATCTTTTCAAACGTTTGTAATGTTGTGGCGCAGTGGTGTAATTTTTGAGAGACTTTTGACAAATCAAATGCTACCTTTTGTTAACAAATTTCTCTCGCCTAGCCTTTGCGCGTATCGACAGGGTTACAATACTCAGCATGCTTTGCTGAAATTGGTAGAGACTTGTAAGAAAACCTTAGACAACAGAGGTTTTGTTGGAGCAGTCCTTATGGGCTTATCCACGGCTTTCGACTGTCTCAACCATGAACTCTTGCTTGCTAAATTGAACGCATACGGCTTTAGTAAAAATGCAATACAGATGGTGTACAGTTATCTAGCAGGTAGAAGGCAACGAGTCAAAATAAATGGTTCATTGAGCTCTTGGAAAGAAATGAAATTAGGTGTCCCCCAAGGATCAGTCCTGGGGCCTCTCCTCTTTAACATATTTATCAATGATATTTTCCTTTTGTTGAATGAGACTGAAATCTGTAATTATGCAGACGATACGACAATCTATTGTTCTCATCAAGAATTACGGGAGGTTATTTTAAAGCTAGAAAATGATACTGTTGAACTGAGCAATTGGTTTTGAACAAAACTGCATGAAACTAAACGAGGAGAAATGCCATCTCCTTGTATTTGGTGAGAAAGAGACTGAAATCTCAATAAGAGTTGGTTCCTCTGTCATTAAAGAGAGTAAAGAAGAAAAATTGCTGGGCGTTGTAATTGACCAAAAGCTAAATTTTAAGCAACACGTGAAAATGGTGTGCACAAAAGCAAGCCAGAAGCTACATGCTCTTGCAAGGGCCTCAACGTATATGCCAGAAGAAAAAATTAAGATTGTCATGAGGGCTTTCGTAATGTCACAGTTTAGCTACTGTCCATTGATATGGATGTTTCACGATAGACGAGTTAACGCAAAAATTAACTCTATTCACGAAAGAGCATTGCGAATAGCGTATCATGATCGGACCTCCAGTTTTGAAGAACTGTTAATTACAGACCATTCAGTCTCCATTCATCAACGAAATCTACAGTTGCTTGTCACTGAAATTTACCGAACAAGAATGTATTTAAATCCTTGTTTTATGAGAGAAATTTTCGCGGAGAGAGAAATACATTACAACTTAAGAGTTACGAGCAACATCTATGCACGCAAACCTAG
Source organism: Aurelia aurita complex sp. Pacific (assembly GCA_004194395.1). Classification (NCBI taxonomy): domain Eukaryota; kingdom Metazoa; phylum Cnidaria; class Scyphozoa; order Semaeostomeae; family Ulmaridae; genus Aurelia; species Aurelia aurita complex sp. Pacific. Next base: position 11,450 of record REGL01001682.1, read on the forward strand.
GACTACAGCCTATGGGCTAGAAACTGTGAGCTTCCTGGGGCAAAATCTCTGGCGAGATTTGCCATTGCATATAAAAAAGTCCCGATCTGTAGGGAATTTTAAAAGGGAAATTAAGTTTTGGAATTTTTCATGCAACTGTAGATTATGTAAGGATTTTATTGTAAATTTAGGTTATATTTAGGTTGATTATAATTATTACACATCTTTTGTATCGATAATGGTTGGCATTAATTAGCCTAGTGCTATATACCACGCCAACCTTAAAGAAATTAATTATTATTATTATTATTATTATTATTATTATTATTATTATTATTATTATTATTATTATTATTATTATTATCCTCTGACTTTGCAGCCAGAACAGTCAGGCGGAGAGGGTTCGATACCGGGTAAGACCCCACCACTTGAGGGTCATGACAAGGGGTCGCGGACTCGATTAGGTCTGCTCTATTTCTGCGATCCCAGCGCTTGGCACTGAGAAACGCAACTTCACCTTCACCTTCACCTTCACCAATGTTGAGACACTATGTGGTAATATTTTAACTCAAATTTCTGATCATTTTCCACAATTCATGGTTGTCAAAAACGCAGGTATCAAAATCAAATCTGTATCATATCATCAACACGATTACTCCAAAATCGATGGAATTGTTGTTTGGGGACTTACTTATGATTCATACATCAAACCGACTTTCATTCTGGAAAAAAGCTGTAAGAGCCATTGCCTTTGAAAACCGTTCTGCTCCATCTTTTTCCTATTTTCTCACTCTCCAACTTCTTAAACTGCAGGGGATTTATTTTTGAATTGAAGCTATTGACTTTTGTCTATGAATCTGTAAATAGGATCTCACCTTCTTGTTTTTTCATGAGTTTTTTATTCGCGTTCACATGTTCATCAACATCATACCAGGCAATCATGTAAAGATGACATTTTCTGACACGAAAAACACCCTACAATATGGCTTGAAATCTGTTAGGTATGCAGGTGCCTAATCTTGGAACAGCATTCTTACTTCAATAAAACAAGAATGTTCTGCAATTTTCCGTCATCAAGTTAAACTGCATTCGTTATCCATCAACTATCAGTCATAAGATCTTAACATTTTTTCAAGTGATGACTTTTGACAAACTGAATTGAAGCACATATTTTCGAACATAAACTAATTATTTAGCCAAGAGGATGCTCTCTCGTCGATTAGTTACCTTAGCTAAGGGGATGCTCTCTCATCGATTAGTTTACCTTAGCTAAGGGGATGCTCTCTCATCGATTAGTTTACCTTAGCTAAGGGGATGCTCTCTCGTCGATTAGTTTACCTTAGCTAAGGGGATGCTCTCTCATCGATTAGTTTACCTTAGCTGAGGCGATGCTCTCTCGTCGATTAGTTTACCTTAGCTAAGAGGATGCTCTCTCATCGATTAGTTTACCTTAGCTAAGGGGATGCTCTCTCGTCGATTAGTTTACCTTAGCTAAGGGGATGCTCTCTCATCGATTAGTTTACCTTAGCTAAGGGGATGCTCTCTCATCGATTAGT